>JAEIIU010001537.1:0-16110 GCA_018874675.1 Drosophila baimaii | reverse complement strand
GTATGTTGAAGGTGCGATCGTCACTAGTTTTTTACCTCGTTAAGAGGTGTTTTTGTTTGATATATATATATATGCGAAAGAGGGTGTTTCGTGTAATTTGTGTTCTTAGTATCAAAATCTTGTTTAATAAGTAATAAATTAGCTACAAGGGTATATCAACTTCGGCTCCGCCCGAAGTTAGCTTTTCTTACTTGTTTTTCGTATTATTACAAATGATAAAGAACAAGTTCACAACACAAATTCTATACCTTTATAAGAAAGAACAAATGTTGCTAGGAATATTCCAGCATACCGTAATCATGTGCACACACCAATGCGGAAGGATTTTAAACAAAAGCTTCCTATTAAATTACTTATCTCACACGTCCAAAAGTGTGCAATTTTTGTTGTTTTTATTGAAATAAGATTGTGGTTTATGTACAATACAAAATTCTTCAATTTGACCTATGGGTTATTGAGAGACATTTTGTTTCTATACCATGTCTTGAGGCCGCAAATGTTCATCTGACAAAACGGACGGCAAAACTCCAAAACATATTTAAAGCTGCACCACGCTCGAAGTACCCTTTTGGGACAATAAGACACAACACAAGTTTTTGACTTTTTAAATATGTATATTTACAGTTATTAACTAAATAAAGCATCATTTTCAATTAGATGTAAGGACTACAACAGAAAGTATGCATCTATGTAAAGGCTCTCTACTTATTCTGATATTGCCTGGAAGGTGTTTTTCTTATATATTTTTCTCATTATTGTTACATCATTATACATTCCAGGAGCAGGGCCGGCGGTGTACGCCGCAAGCAAGCGTAAATCTTCAAGGACACTACCAACGAAACACACGAAACGGCATTTACAAAAGGGGGCATGGTATTGGGAAGGGAAGATTACTGGTTACGTACTTGAACATGGTTGGTTACTCATACAAAACATGGGAGGAGTAAGTCATTAGATCATTCGTTTAAATATCAAAAATTCATGTTTGTTGTTAGATGTAGAAACACTGTCTATGCCGTTGAAGACGTGGATGGGACATCATCTAGGTTGATAAGTATAGCCGCCCCGCCGGTTGAGGAGTCAACATCGGTTCCAGGAACACTTCCGCCGTCTTTAGGCGGTGGTGCCGGCATCGGAATTGCGATGGGACTCATGGTGCTGATCATGCGCGGCTCTGCTCGCGATTTTGTGATGGGCAACTGGCTGATGCTGCTGCTTGTGGACTTTAGGAAATCTGGCTGGGGCGTCTGGGCGGGCCCAGGACCGTGACTGTGACCGTGACCATGTCCTGCCCCATGACTGTGACTATGTCCTGCTCCATGGCTGTGACTGTGTCCAGCTCCATGAGCGTGGACCTTGTGCTGCTGATGCAAAGGATTATGATGCTGGTGCTGGTGGTGTTGCAACTGCTGTTGCTGTGGGAAGGACTTGGGAAGCTGTGAGTGCCGGGTGGCGTCCGTAGCCTTCAATCGTTCGCTCAAAGCCTTCAAAGCGATTTGTCTAGAAGAAGAAATTTTAAAATTAAACCAGTGGTTTTAACTAAGTAAACATGTACTTCCAGAGCTCGCAAGGTTTATTGGACTCGATTGAAAAACGGATTAAAAGAAACGCATCTCTCGGTAAAAATGAAAAAAATTGGGTCTTTTGACGCAGCTTGCTTTGCGTGTGCTCTCTCCCTCCCTTGCTAGGTTAAAACCAGCAGCATCAACAACACTGAGTCGGGAGAGAGAGAGAGAGAGGATTGTGCAGCTAAGTACTCTACGAGAGAGCTTCGCATTTTGTCTCTTTAAGTACAGTTAAGCTTAATTACAACAGAAGCAAAACAACCGACGCAATTGCGATGGAGAGACCCTTTTGGGTTCCTTGTCGTTCTCTCTGCAAGAGAATTCGAATAATCAAAATGGTTGAGCCCATTTTACGAGCTCTGCTTTCGTCTACTCATTGTTCCATACACTGTAACAAATTAGTTTTACTTACCGTCTTCGTTCAATGTCGTGTGGATCCACGCCCGGCGTTTGCACCGAGATCGATGACAGACTGGAGGCTGATATCGTCCGCAGCGGCGTGGGTGTTTTCACCACACCCGCCCGCAAACAGCAATTATAAATGGGATTAACCAGTATACTGATAAACGGCTGAGCGACGTTCGGGAAGAAGCTGACGAATGTGAAGCTCTCCGAACTGTCACCACGCCCATTCGGATGGTGTTGGTAGAAGCGGAGATAGATCCAGGAGACAAGCGATCCGGAGGCGAACATTGCTGGATATGTGCCATCCAGTAAGTTAACAGCCCACAAGATAATGGCCATGATGAGCACCGTAAGGGGAACGTTCCTTTTAATTGATAATTGATAAAATATGTTACAAAGGATAGTTTGCTATGATTTTAAGTTGATTTTTAAGATTTCACTAATGATATATTAAATTATTATTAATTTAAAATAGTCATTAGATTAAAATTAAACTATTATTAAAAATTAACTATTAAAAAGGGATTAATTGGAAAGATCAAGCTAAAACGGATAAACCTAAATTTCTAAAACAAAAAACTAAGACAGAATTTGTCCAATATTCAACCTTAATATTATAAAAATGCTATTTATTTGTTTATTAATTTAGTTTCTTTGCCATTTCCCTGTTATAACCTATAAGCAGGTAAGAAAGCTAGAGATGAATGTGCTTAACTGAGAGATACGCGGTACCCCAACTGTTTTGCATTAAACTTAATGACAAAAGTGATTTTTCTGTGATACGCCCACTCCAAACGACCGTAAGCGCGCATCTTCCCAAGACTCTTCGATATAATTACTCCGATCGAGGAATAAATAAATATTCTCGAATTAAAGTTAACTTTTAAACCACGGTTCGTGACTCGACCAAACATCTGCGGCTAGTCTGAGTGCGAGTGCGAGAAAGATGAGTGTAGAAAACTTGGGGATTGGGTTAGAATAACATAATTGTGTAATAAATCCCATGTTTATAATACGATTTTGCTCAGATATATTTATTACATATCCTTTTACTTTTTTACCGATTTCCAAAATAAAGCTGTGTTTTGGTATTTGTTGATTTATGGGGGCAGTGGTGGGCGTGACGTTAAAACAAACTTGATCTAGCTCTTATAGTCGCTGAGATCTTTTCTTTCATACGGACACACGGACGGATGGTCAAGGCTAAATCGAATCGACTGGTGATGCTGATCCAGAAAATACATAAACACTTAGGGCCGGAGATGGCTCCTTCTGCTTGCTACATACATTATCGGTTGGCCCTTCACGTTTTACCCAAAACTTTCTCGATAGATCTACTTTACTTTTAAGAAAAATAAATACTTTATGTCCGCAGAGACGCTTTCAAAACTGAGGGAATAATTGGCGATGCAACAAAAGGGAGTAAGGGACGCTCATATCGAGTCTCCTTCAGATTTATTAGAGCCTTCAATTGTTTGCAATTATTTTGGTACTAGATGACATTATAAAACTATCTCGTTTTTTAAAAAATGAAAAGCCTTGCCTCTTTGTTAAGCGAATGTACATTTACCAGAATTAAAAAAAAGAAGTGTAAAGGATTTGGCTATACATAACTCCTAAACTTCTCGAGATTAAGCTTCTTCGAAGTAAAAAATAATCTTAACATTATAGTAAGTTCATGGTTATGAAGAGCAGCGGTCTCTTACCTATTAGTCAAACGTCCGTAGCGCGTCTTGAAGATCAGGTGATCGGGCATTATCTGGCGCACGGCCACACAGATACCGGCCACATAGCCGGCCAATCCGTGGATGTGCACCTCGAAGAGGATGGTGGGATTTTTGGTGACCATGTAGTAGAATAGGTAGTAGACGGTGGTCAGTAGCGAGACGCCGAAGTTGCTCAGCGCAAAGAACTTGAACATCTCGAGTTGGCCCCAAAGCGGCTCCAGCATCTTGCCGCAGAGGCCAACGGTGACCACGTCCACGGCCACCTCCCACCAGTGCAGCTCAATGAAGCAGAAGGTGAAGGCAGTCCATATCCAGAACTTGCCGTTGGGCAGGATATATCCAGGGGTGACGCTCAGCAGCAGGATGGCGGTCTCCGAGAAGGAGAGCAGGTAGCCGAACGTAGTCACCACGCAGATCAGCGTGATCACCGGCGAGGTGTTGTGCAGCAGGGCGTTCAGTTGTTGCCATATGTACGGCCAGTTTCTGGCCAATGGAGCTGACATGGCAGCAGTCGTTGCGGCGAGGCGGCGGCGGCTTCTGCTGCAGATTGCACACGGGTTTTAGCTCCACGTCCTCGTCACTCCGAGTCACCTTCAAGCGGCGGAGCTGCGGCGGCCGGGGTTAAATGCACTTCGGGGCGTGTGTGCCTTGCAACTCAACTCGTTGGATGAGCGTTAAAGTGGCTCATTTGCTAATATTTACGGTTTTGCTTCGCTTTTGCTTTTCATTTTGTTGTTGCCTCAGCAGGACCAGTCGCCGATCCAGACATAATACCATGGGCTCGGTTACAAGACACAGTCACACTGAACGATTTCTGTAATCGAACGATTTCACTTATCGACTTTTGAATTGCTTGGCGCGATTTAAGTATTTTAGTTAGGTAAACACGAATCCGATAGCTTATATACCCTTACAGTTTGTTATTCAGCCCAAGGCATGTTTTTAAAATGTAAAGATAAGTATATCTAAAGTTATACAAGTACATTTTTTAAAAATCAACCTTAATTCTAGGTTCGGATAACTTCAGATAGATATAATGCGTTGCAAACATTATGTCTTAAATTATAAAACACTCAGCTTGAAAATGTAAAAAATAATATTTCAATTATATTATTATAGTCAATGAAATTAAAAATAAACGGGAAAATGATTTAACTTTAACCCTTTTTTAAAATTCAAAATTTCAAATTAATTTGGCCCCATTGTTTCACTGACAGCTATAAGATAAAGATAATCGATTACAGTAATAAGGTAATAATGCAATTGAACAAGGTAGTCTCGTCGGAAAAACAAGCCCTGTGTTGGGCCTGTTAACGTGCGAGTGAGACAATATTGTGTGTGTTTAAACCATTGTGTATGGGGCTTAAAGTTGCCTATTTTAATAATTAGAATTACATATAATTTCTAATAATTTTGTGTTCTTTTTTTTGTATCTAGTCTTTTGCTTAAATTCTTAACTCTTAAATGTATTATAGTCTTAAAGGAAAATATTCGAATTATAGTCTTAAAGGAAAATATTTGTATGGCTACATTAATATTTTATTTTTGGCCGGTATTTGGGGGGACACCGAAGTAAAATGTATTTTTAAGATGCTTCTATAACTCATGTACCATATGTGTTTAAAATGATTTTTTAATATTCGATGTTCTGAAAAATTTTGCAGATGAACTTACATTTCCCCTGCTATACTTCAATTTCTTTGTTTTTGTTTTAAAAAAAGAATTTTTTGATTTGGCCGGAAACAAACACGAGTGGTCAGAATAATCTACCTTGTGTAATATATCCTAAATTATCTATCTATCTATTTGAAAAGTTGTGGATAGTCAAGATAGATCGACTCGTCTGTGGATAATGATCAATGACTTCAATATTTTCAGGGCACGGCTTAATATGTATATTACGGTAGCCTTATTGGACTTAAAAATTAGAATTTGTTGCAAATTATTTGCAATCATGATTAAATAAAATAAAACTCATTTTTACTCAAGGTACAGGCTGTGTTAAGTCATGGATATCCATTATTTGGGGTTTCAATACTGCTTCACTTAAAAATCAAAACCACATCCCATTCACCAAGAAATTGGAATAAAAAGCGAAGAGTTCGTTTAAAAAAGGTATCTAATTTACGTTTTATTATGACAATTTATATGCATGTGTTCGTTTGATGTACACTTTCGTTTTAATAATTTCATTGTCGCCATTCAAGCTTTGTTTTTCATTTAAATATAATTCAATTGATTTAAAATTAAAACAAGTAATCGCATTAAAATTCAATCAATTCACAGAAATATTGAACTTAAGCAATGTAGTCTCACATTTGAATACAACTAAAGACTATGCAAAATAAAGTTTATATGTACGCTTCATCTGTTGCTGGTTTTGGGGAAAATGATAATTGCAGGCAAACGCCTTAGAATGCCCGCTTATTGCGGCGTTTGGTGGACACAAAACGAAAAACGAAGAAAAGAAAAAACAAAATGCAAAATTTAGTTTGTTTTTTAATGGGAGCGAGTGCGAAGTATGATGAATTGGTGTTGTTGATTGGATCGCGGGTGCTATCTCCTCCAGCTGCTTAGAACAGCAGCGTGCCCATGCCGCCCATTTCGGACTGCTCCTTAACGAAAATCTCAAAGTACTGGTAGATGATGGTCACCGCCAGCAGGATACCCGTTCCGGAGCCGATAGCGCCCAGGAAATCGGCCATCACGGACAGAGCTCCAATGCAGAGACCACCGAAGGCTGCCGCCGTCGGGATGTAGCGGTTCAGCTCGTGGATCATGGAGTTCTCGCGGTGTCCGCGCATCACCATGTGCTGCTCCTTCAGCTGCTTGGCAACCTGGAGGGGAATAACAATAATAAAGGTAAATATTTGACAATAATTTGGGCGGAAACCGTTGGCAAAATGTAGTGTAGAAAATGTTTACTGAATCTTTGAGAGATCTACTTACATCCTTGGCTGAGCTGCCAGACACATCGATCCATGTCTTGGAGAAGAACGCACAGGAACCCAGCATGAAGACGATGTACAGCAGGGCGTGAATGGGGTCCGTCAAGATGTGACCCACGCTCTCGGGGGGAGACAGGTAGTAGCACAGTCCTCCGATGGGATAGGAACGGGCCGGGCCACCACCGCCTACATCGGCCCACACTCCCAGAAGGTTAATGAAGAAGTTGCCCTGGAACTTAACGGCCAACATCTGGGAGATGACGTACAAGTTGGACACGAGCGCGGACTGCAGGATGATGGGAATGTTGGAGGTGTAGAACAGCTTGATGGGGTAGCTGCTGTACTGGCCACGGTAGCGGGCACTCTTGATGGGTAGGTCCACGCGGAAGCCTTGGAAGTATATGACCACAGCGAACACCAGCACGGTGGCCAGCAGGTTCATCAGATTGGGCAGGTTCTGGCGGTAGAAGGCCTCGCGCAGGGCGCGCACCTTATCGTTGCGGGTGGCCATAAGGTGGAACAGGGCAATCACAGCGCCCTCGAACTCGGTGCCACGTCCCGTCGTCACGGTGGTGGGGCTGAAGGCCTTCCACACGATCGTCTCGCAAATATTGGTGGCGATGAAAAGGGAAATACCAGATCCCAGACCGTAACCCTTTTGCAGCAGCTCGTCCAGCAGCAGGACAATCAGTCCAGCAGCGAACAGCTGGATGATGATCAACAGGCAGACACCGGCTCCAATCTCGGACGGATCGCCGTACATGCCGGTCATGACATAAACAATGGCCTGGCCGATGGTGATCACCATGCCGAACAGTTTCTGGGCGCCGTTGAACAAAGCACGATCCTTGGGCGTGTCACCGACCTCAATGATCTTTGCTCCGGCCAGCAGCTGCATGATCAGACCCGAAGTCACGATGGGGGAAATACCCAGCTCCATAAGGGTACCACGGTTGGAGGCCAGGATAACACGGATCCAGTAGAAAGGATCAGCCGAGTCCGAGCTCATGATGCCGAAAAGCGGGATCTGGCAGCATACCAGGAAAATGAACAGTGTGATGGCGGTCCATAGCACTTTCTCCCTGAATTGGATCTGGAAAACGCAGAATGGAGTTTTCGTTCAATACTTGTTTCAAAAGAACCAAATACATTTTTATTTCTAAAGTGTTTTTTAACACCCGAATGTTACCTATGTATGTTTTACAATTTTGCATATATTTTTTATTATTTATTTCCGCAATTATTCACATGAATAATTAACTAATTTGGATTTGATGGTAAGTCTCAGAAGCCGCACTTCAAAGTAATGAGTCAACCCTAAGCCTCTACTTAAGAGATGAGAGAAAAAGTAAAATTCGCTGACCTACATATACGACTTGCCATATCTTCATACATATATATGTTCATATCTACGTATGTATGTAAATCTTTAAACAAATCTAAGTTAACGTCGTTCACTGCTTCGCCGTCGGCACATCATATGGTGAGCCACAAAAACAAACGAAGCTGACGTCGACACTGCTTCGGGTGGTCAGCTTCGGGAGCCGAAGTTTGACATTTCCACGTAGCGTTTGCCGACACACAGTGTGTCTGTCTGTGTGTGTTAAATAGGAGTATGGCAACAAGTAGCGAGGTGATAAGAAAAGTAGTAGAAGAAATAAAGCGGAATTTGTCAAAAAACATGAATGAAAGTCTTAATAAAATGTAAAATGAAAGCCATATGGGTATACTATCTAATAGTATGGACTTGAAAAATCATGAATTAATATATATTTCGGTTGCAGTATATTTAAAACGGTGGTAGTTTTGCCTCAAGTGAAGCCCAAACTGATTGCGTGGCGATGTTCACATTTTCGTACAAGTGAAAGCCACCACCAAACGCGTGCGCTGGCAACACTGGCAGATACATGTAGGAGGAATACGGTGAAAATTACAACAAATCATAACGAAGAACTGCATATTTGTTAGTCAAACTGCTCAGACCCTAACTTAAGCAAGACAATAGATTTAATATTAAATATAGCTTAATACACACCTTGCGCTCGGGCTTTGCGATTTCCGGCAGTATACTGCAGAAGGGCTTGATAACTTCCAGGAATTTGACTGCAAATGGTGGATGGAAAGGGCTTGAATTAGACGGGTTTTGTTTTCTTTCTTTTAGGCAGCCAGCGGTTTTCAGGAACAATTAAAGGCGCACGCCGAAATCTTTTTGTATACGTAAGCAAAGAGTGACGGGGGTGCGAGCGGCGTTGCAAAGGCGGCACTTTTCACAAATACCACCGCCTTTCCCGGATTATCACTACTACCAGGCGATTACTTACTTCCCATTGTGTTTGTCCGGAGTTAGCGCACGACTAATAACGGTATGTGGGGGCTTGGATTACTGCACTTTCTATACAAAAATTAGAAAGTCTCACTTTTCAGTACCGGACGCCTCAAATTTTATAAACCGAATGAAAGAAACGAGCGAGCAGCCGACGTCGACGTGTCAAATTTAGAGTGGCTGTGTCTGAGCTGTCAATAGATACCACCCTGTTGGAGTGACCCTCGCAACGGCCGTCAAACATTTTTAGGCATCCCTGGTGACGTATCTTTAAAATGGTTTTCGACTGATTATTCTCGCAATCTACCAATAGATATCAATCAATAATAGATATAAACTAAGTAGGCAATTATATTTGGATTTCACATCCTGATTCCGGTGAAGAAATTTAAATATCCGATCACACTTTGCTGGGTTGTAAAACACAAACAACAGAACACAGCTCAGATAATATAATATAATTTAAAAATAACTCTCAATTTAAAAAATATATAGCTTATTTAAATATTTTTCAGGGTAGCTAAATAGTTAATAATTCAAAGATGCGCATAATACAAATATCCGTAGCCTTGGTATTTTACAGTATTTTAATACTACATTCAAATAAATAATTGGGGAAGACGCCTTTTTCTTTTTGTTTATATTATAGTATTATTTTTCTTTTTGTGTAATGTAAATTTAACTGTTTCATCAGAATGTACAATAGAGTCTTTTCCAGTATAATTGTTATTGTCCTTTGGTGATTATTTTACGTTCCAGGAACGGGCATACTATTTGGCAGTCAACAAAAAAAATAAGCAACATGTTCTGGAATCTGTAGGATAAGCAAATATCATGGACGCTTCGAAATTGACTGTCTTCACTGTAATCCCTCATGCCTACAAATGCTCGGAGCATATGGCGAGGGAGCCTAACAACGATATTAATTTAAATAATATAAAAATGTAAGTGCACATGTTTTATATACTTAAAAGATCAGATTTCATTGTACAATTATAGGGAAATTTGTCGAGTTTGCCTTGGAGCTTCAGAAAACATGGTCAATATATTTTATGGAATGCCGGAAGGAAACGTTTCAATTGCGGCTATGATTTCCCAATGTACTGGATTTGAAGTCTCTATAGGAGATTCGTTCCCCGATACCATTTGCGCAGAATGCCTGAAGGATGCAAAAAATGCATTTGAGATAAAACAACTTTACGAAAAGAGCCACCGAATATTCTGTCAGATGGAAATGGATTTCCAGGAAGAGCAGAACTTACTGGAGGTGGGAAATATCTGCGAAGGGTCTGACACCTTAGCTGTAAAGGTGGAACAAGTGGAAAGAGTGGAAGCAGAAGATTTCGAATTGGTAGATAAAGGCGAATCAAGAGATCAATTCTATGGCCAAGTCAAGAACGAGCCAATCGAAGAAGACGTATTCGAAGAATTTCATCTCCAGACTGATCATTTCAACTTACAAGTAAAATGTGAGGAATTCAATACCTATTTCCAAAATAAAGACCGGCATGTTGAAAATGTCGAGGATCATATTAAGCCGGAAAATGTCCTTAAAACTCTCTCTTACAAGTGTTCCCACTGCCAAAAGACTTTTTCACAGAATGAAACTCTTCAACTACATATTCGAACTCATAAAGAAGAACGCCCTTTCAAGTGTTCCCACTGCCAGAAATCTTTCTCAGAAAAAAGAACTCTTCAGCTTCACGTCCGCACGCACACAAGGAAACAATCGTTCAAGTGTTCCCACTGCGAGGAGACATTTTTTCAACAAGAAACTCTTGAGAAACATAAACATACCCACATGGAAAAACGACCGTTCAAGTGTTCTCACTGCCAGAAGACCTTTTCTCAAAAAAGAACTCTACAGGTACATGTACGCACCCATTCCGCAGAACGACCGTATAAGTGTTCCCACTGCCAGGAGTCTTTTTCACAAAATAGATATCTCCAGCTTCACATTCGGACCCATACAGAGGATCGGCTTTATAAATGTTCCCATTGCCTAAGTGCTTTTTCAAAAAAAGCATATCTTCAAGTGCACATCCGGACCCATACAGGAGAACGCCCTTACAAGTGTTCCCACTGCCAGAAGTCTTTCTCACAAAAAACAACTCTGGACCTACACGTCCGAACCCACACAAGAGAACGACCGTATAAGTGTAACCAATGCCAGGAGTGTTTTTTTCGAAAAGGAACTCTTCAGGAACACTTTCTTACGCATACAGGCGATCGACCGTACAAGTGTACCCATTGTCAAAAGGCTTTTTCACATAGCAGAACTCTACAGCTACACATCCGTATACATACAGGAGAACGGCCTTATAAGTGTTCCCACTGCCAGGAGTCGTTTGCACGAAAAGAAAGTCTTCAGCGACACACCCTGAGCCATACAGGAGATCGGCCTTTCAAGTGTTCTCGCTGTCAGAAGTCATTCACACGACGTACCAATCTTAAAATACACATGCGCACTCACGCGACGTAAAGTCGGGAATATGTTCAAATTCTTTATCATAAAGGAAATGAGTAAGAAAAGCACAGTTAATTTGAATTTTGTAGTTTTGAACTTTATGAGAGAATACTATTTAAGCAAAAAGAAAACGTTTTTACAATTTTTTATGAATATTTTTATCCGGTGTACATGAAATGAAGAGTTTTCAGCTGCGCACTGAGAATTTAATAATGTAGAAGTAGTACTTAATTCTCTTAGTTATTAAGTTATTATATAGTTTTCAACAATTTGTTAGCTTTATATAAATAAATAATTAAATATATATATATATATGTATATTTATTTACTTTTTACGACATTTCAGGGTTTAGTTAACTAGAGTCTAGTTCATGACATCTCTAAGATCTTCTGAGATTAGTTAAAATATGTACGACGTACATTGTACGTATACCTTTTGGGAACCGGGCTTGAAAATTGAAATAAATTTTTCTATTTGCGTTAAATTTCCAATTACTGTAACTTTCAGATGTAGCAAACGTGAAGATACATATATGTGAGATCTGAATGGAATTTCACAACACTTCGAAATGATCGGTAGATGTTGATAGTTGATTTTAAAGAAACTATCGGAATTATCGATTGCGATGAGAATTTTGGACATCGCTTACTCATTTATTAAAAATATAAGCTCAATAATACTCTTGTGTTTTATATTTATTAAGTTAATAGCCGCGTCCACCAGAACAGCATGATCACTGATTACTGATCACTAACCAGTGATCATATTATTCTGGTGAACGGTGATTTGTATGGTTTTTCTGATTCGTTAAGCTTTTCCAGAAACTGACGGAGAATCATATCAGCGGGAAACTATCGATAGTGTCGAAATCAATCGATGGTTTGCTAAAATCCGAACCATCGTTAGTTATCGATAGTGTCTTCACTTGTTTTCCAGCTGTAGGCGGTCTGCGAAATACTTGTTTGCGACATTATTTTTTGCCAATATTTATTGCAGATATATAGATATTACAGATGGCTGAAGGTAATGCAGCTGCGACTGCAGCTGGCTGCGAGGACAAGAAGCTTTCAGATATCTTCCTAAGCGGCTGGAATCTCCTTGACGAGCTAGAAGTTTCCGAGCTGCCCTTTAACGGCAGTGAGTTTCAGGTAATGCATTCTCAGAACGCCAAAGCAATGATTAAACGCATTGACACTCCCACTACCCTGATCAGAACAAGGTCAAGACGGCAATGCGCCTCTTCGAAGAGGCCACTGTCATCGTGAATAAAGTCAGTATGTTCAGTGCCAACGAACTTATCGATGAAGTCTCAACGGACTCGCTGCCTTTCATGCTGTTGCCGTACTTCTTGGCTAAGCTGACCACAAAGATCAATAACTCCACCAGCACGGATGCTTTGGATCTGGGCGAGATCTACTTCATGGACCACCTGCAGCGTTGCCAGGAGTACGACCTCTGCGATTCCCCCAAGCAGAAGGAGGAGGGACAAGACAAGCAGGCTAGCGAAATGAGTGAGCAACGGCAGCTCATGGAAGCAGCTTTCAGTCGTAACGACAAAATCGCCCAGTACCGCCGAATGAAGGAGATCGACGAGTATATGGGCAAAATGCGGGCCGCCATCAAGAACAAAACCGCCGACGATGAGGTCAGACGGGAGTTCTTCCTCAAGTATTTGGATAAGAGCATTATTGACTCCAAGCAGGAGCTGGAATCGCTGCGGATGATGAAGGAGCTGGCTAAAATGCGCCTGGCTCGAATGGCCGGTGGCGAGGCCGTCAATGAAGTTGATTCTTCCCACTTACATCAACGGAAGCCCTCCTCAGAATCGACATCCGCCGCCTCCCGTGGACATGGACACAGTCACGGACCCGGACACCACCACCATCACCATCAGCCAGCCCCCGCACCCAAGCCGAAAGCGTTGCAGCCATTCATCATAACTCGCAATGCCGCACAAAAGGCGGTGTTTGGGTTGGGCTATCCCAGCTTGCCTATTATGACCGTCGACGAGTTCTACCAGCAGCGCGTCGACGAAGGCATATTCCCCGACGAGGAGAAGGTGGCCAAAATGAATCAGGCCCAAGCTATCGCTGCCGCCCGCGATCCCAACGAGCAGGAGGACGAAGAGAAGGCCGTCGAGGAACAGCAGGTAGAGGAGGACGATCCGGAATATCTGGACCGCATGAGGCGCATGGACGAGTATAAAGATGTGGTGCGACGGGGTGACGGAAACCGTCACAACCGTAGCTAAGAAACTCATTTCAATATTTTGTATTTTTTAACACTATAAAAATGGATATCATCACCATGAACCGTCGTTGTTTTCTTTATGGGCCAAATTAATGATTTAGATGTTTTATTAAAATAAATTGGAAAAACATTTAGATGTATAGTCCCATTCCATTGCAATTATGCGTTTCAGATGGCTTTCATTTATCTTTTTGTTAAAAACTTTCATGATTTCAAAAACAATAAGAAGGCACCGATAAAATAATCGTTAATAATCGATCATTTTTGGTATTTTTTCAGTATGTATATAGATTTCATTCGGGGCAAGTATGTGGGTCATCTTTTTGAATTAACCATTATTCTCATAATTATCTGTTGCAGTGCCATCGAACTATTAGAATTCCCAGCTCGTAATTTATGAAAAATCGCCTGACCTGTCTCGCTTAGCAGTGTTGGAAAGCGTTCGGCAGCAGCCATCTCTAGCTTCGCAGCACTGAGTGTCACATTCCATTTCCACCACCAGCAAAACAACAAAAGATCCCAAGGCCTAAGGGCACACAGAAATTATTGTCAAAAAGGAAAGGCACTTGCTTGAAGGGGATTCTGCCCTGCATTAATCGAAATTAAACCAGAGCACTGTAAGTTTGTTAAGCTTTAACTGCACGCTGGCCATTGGTGGGTGTTACAAATTATCTCTTCTCGTACTCAGTCGACAGCAAACTCCGCAGCAGCAGAATGTCTGTGAGCGATTTTATCAAAGGCCTGCCCACCCACGACTCCAAGAACTTTACCCACCTGAGCAACGAGCACGGCATCCGCACGTCGCAGAAGCGGGCCTCTGTCTACCTGCCCACCGAGGAGGTGGCTTCAGAGCAGTTAATAATACTAGATAAGAGGTGCGTGCTGCTGCGCTATCTCACCCAGCAGTGGGACAAGAAGACATTGCAGCGTAAGCGGGAGCACGGCGGAGATGGCAACAATGGCAACAACAGCTCCACGCCAATCGGCAATGGCAACAGCAAAAAGCGCCCGCGGCTGGACCCCAATGAGCTGAACTGAGCCATTTGAAGGATGTCCCACAGTACACATGCCCACACGCCCACAGCCACTCGCACTATAAGCCAGAGCTACTCCCTCATATACATACAAAAATACATATGTTTAAATAAAATTATAAATAAGCAATAGGACTTGCCGTCTATCTTTCACTTTAGTCGGATCGCAGCATAAATCGATCGGAGTTCGAGTTACAGAATTTATATTATATTTTCTATGCATAACTGCATGTACCTAGACGTCAGAACTTTCGTGTTATCTGGGTATAATAAATATGTCGCAATTCTCAAAAAAGTTTCAATACGAAAATTGCAAATTATTTCGCCCAGCTGCAACGATTCCCAGAATGTGTTCCTGGGACTTTCTTGAGACAGAGATATCAAGAATATATCAGGATGTGCTAGAAGAAACTTTTAATATGTTTTCAAACCAAGCGATGACAACCAAAACGCATTTTGAGGAGCTCCAATTGATTTACTTTTTAAGACAAAGATTGGATTTTTGACTACAGTACTTTTAAGGGCTAGGCGGTTAGTGGTGTCCCAAGTCCTTCGGATCCGGTTTGCCGTATTGCTTCTCCCACCAGGTCACGTACTCCTTCTTGCGCTGCTCCCGCTTGGCGAAGTACTCGGGGTACTGAGCCTTCTCCAGGGGATGCCAGTAGTCTAGCAGCCAGTCCGGCGGGATAACCTCACGCTCGAATGCGCAACCACCAGCACTGTTGGCAACTACATAAATAAGAAAATCAATTTAGTAACTCGAAGCCTCCACATAGTCATTTTTGTTTACAGTTTCTGGGCTGGAAATGCTTCGTCTCGAAGAGTTCCTTCTGGCCGCAGGCCAACAGTTGGATGCCCTCGCCCAAGTCCTTGCTACGGTGCTCATCAAAGCGCGCTCGTAGCTGCACAGCACGGTAGCGGTAGTCATTGCTGATTGGGAATAAAACACGGTCAAGATGCACTTCGTCATTATATAATAATCTGAGGCTATTCCCGTGAAGCTGCACTTACCGGCGGTCGTACCAGGCCTCCAGGTTGCGCAGGGCACGCTTGTACAGGCTGCACACCTGGCGCTTGTGTGAGACTATTGCCAAGGGAACTTGGGCCATGGCTAGCTTCGCCTAAATCGGTTTAAACTTATTAAATTGCTGCTAGTGCCTCGGCCAACAAAAACAGCTGTCAGCTGCCAAGGTGACCAGTGTTGCAAAGTTGTGTGTTCAATACTTCAAATATTTCAGTGTTGCAAGGCTGACATAAATTATGTTAGTGGGAACTGTGCTTTAGTGTTGCCAATTTAGCTATTTTCCCACTAGATATAACATTGGTCGCGTTCACCAGAACAACATGATCACTGATTACTGATCCATCACTAATCAGTGATCGAGTTTGT
>JAEIIU010001492.1:0-35222 GCA_018874675.1 Drosophila baimaii | reverse complement strand
AGCGGGACAGCGCCAGAGCAGGTAGGCGCGAGAGCTCGCCCAAAAAATGAAAAATTGGCTCGCATATTGCTAATCAAATGTATGGTCATTACTCATCTTAGTTATTCTAGTGTCTTTGCTGCAAGGGTATAAAAATATATCTTAAACCAAAGGCGCTTTGTTTACTAAGATGCAGAACGCCACACGATGTTTTCGTATTGTATTTAGCGCTGGGTACTAGTTCTGTTACCATAGAGACAGAGAGAGCGTGCTTCAGAGCCGGCCGCTCTCTTGTGGGTATGAAGCGGCAGCTGACGAATGTATGTGTGTTCACGTATTCTCAGTGAGAATTTTTCACGCACACATGCAAACGCATTATATTTTTTGATTTTTACACTCTCAACTTTGTGAGATATGAGAGAACGCGATTTTTGTCAGAAACAGAAAAATTCCTTGCAACTCAAATGAATGGTCGTTACTTAACGTATTTGTTTAAATTAAGTTTAAGATTTTCCGATATATAAAAAAGAATATCGATTTATCCCAAATATATCGCAAAGTTAAGATATTTTCTAACGATATGTGTAGATCGATACTTTCTGTCATCTCTAGAGCAATAGCCAATTATGAGGTAAGATAGGTATTTGCAATCTAGTGCTAATACTGAAAATTAACACATGAACACTAAAGCCCGATTTGCCCAAACATAACACCCATTAAAAAAATGCTCTAAATACTTTATCTTCGCCTGGTTTAAATGGACTTACAAGAGATTCTTAAACATAAAACTCAATTGAGCAACGGTGCACTTTTATGGGTCATAAAATCTTACCTAACCGAAGGCAATTGAAAAACTTTCCCAAAGGCCACATTTAACAAAACTACAGAAACGAGAATAAAAATAATCAATTGCATTGGGGCACCGAGAGAAAGATGATAAACGATGCTACCCACTGGAGGCAACTGTTGAGAGAGTGAAAACTGTTAAGGCAGCTGCCGAAAAGTTCCGGCTTGTTGGGCAAACCAAAAGAAAACTTTACATTACAACTCTGTGAAATTCACATAATTATTGAAACGAAAAAGATGTGGAAAACCAGAGCCAAACAAAGAGGAAAACACGCTCACAAATGGTAAGGTGAGGTTGAGACACAATGACATTGACGACTGCATTTCCACCGCTAAAAATTTCCACAGAAAAGAAATTGAAGACTTTCTACGGCGATGCCGGCGATTCATTCTACTATGGCTGCAATTAAAAGCGAGCGAGGTGAGAGCAAAAGCAAAAACTGCAACAGCAAAACTTTTTCCCGGCCATTAAAAGTAAAATAAATCAACTTTTACTGCTCAAGAGGAGTTAAGGAGGAAGTAGATGCTAGAATGGACTTAAAATAAATTAGGTAAATTGTCATTAGTAAATAAAACTAATAAAGAATGGTATTTATAGAAAAAACTAACTAACTTAAAGCCAATTTAGTGACTTCACAATCAAATGCTTTCGCCCATTGTACCCCAAATAGTATAAAATTAATTTTTCTGTATACACAGGTAAAGGAAAAACTTTCCAATTCTCCTGCAATGTTCAAGTCAAATTATTCATACAATTTCGCTACGACTGGAGTGGAGAAAAGGAGGGGAAGCACACAGCACACAAAAGGTGTGAAAATTAAATCCAGCAACCGCTGTGAAGGGTTAAGGTCAACTGCGTTTTGCAGAGAGTTGTGGCATCATAAGGCCACAGTGAGAAACAAAAGTTGTAAAAATCCGCATTTTATGGGCTTACAAAGTTTGGTTAGTTTCATTTTGGCATTATCGTCGGGCTTTCCCTTATTTGCTTTGCATTTCAGCACAGTTCAAGGGTGTTCTAAGAGCCAATGAATACTAAAGAAGGGTTAATATAAATGATTTACAAATTATACGGCTGGCTAAGTATAGAATGATTAAAAGCATATTCTTTGTTTTAAAAAAGCATGCTTTTTTTGGGTTGTATCATTTTTAGCACCTTTCGCAATCATTAATCGTTGGCAAAACATAGTTTCCCATTATTTGACCAAAAAGCAAACTCATTAGGTAATGCGCCAACACTTTTGGATATTGCCACACACCATCTGTGCTTATTTGTTTATTTTTAAACGCTGACAGGCAAACTAGCTGAAATGCACAAAAAAAAAAGAAGGTGGAAAAGAAGTGCGAATATATCTGAGTTCTTTATTTCCTCAGATACAAGCAGAACTCCCATACATACTCAGGCCTTGAGCAGAGCTTTTCGGTTTCTAGTTTTTTTTTTGTCCAGATTCCGTCTCTGGTCTTCGGTTGCGGCGTACAATTACCGGGCGGAATTTATGGCCGAAACGTCGCGTTGTAAATCTTTAAGTAGCCATAGACAAGGTTCGCATCGCCTAATGCGATTTGGCCCTCTTCACCCCCCCACCGCGGACTACTGCAACTTTATGACATTAGTTTTGGTTGTGGTTCGGGCCAGAATAGATGGGGAAAAAAAGGGGGAAACAAGCTGGAGACCTTCCTCCACTCCACTCCACTCCCCACTCCACCATGGTTCATCAATTTTCTGTGCGTTTCGGGGCAACAGATGCTGCGGTCGCATCGTTAGCTGCATCGAACTGATCGATTCTATTGATCGATGAGCTGCTTTCAGCCACTAAATCATTGTGATTTTCACACGCTTTGCCGGTTCTGACCAGAACTGCAGCAGAAAGAAGACCGCCAGTTATTACAGGGCCCCCCGAAGCGATTGGCTCTATTTTTTATGGTTTTATGTAGTAGGGGGAAATGGTTACAGTCTGAGTTTGTTTGGAAGGAACATTTTTCTATTTAGGGAACCAGATGGAACAGCTTTATTTCCATAATAAGACCTTATCAGGCCAATTAGTTCTAAGAAGGCTTGGCTTTGTGAGCTTCCAATTAGAGAGGATATTATATAGTTTTATTAGGGCTTTATATTTTGTAGACTTAAGTACTTAATTTCACACAACTTTCAAACTCAAGTAATATTTAAAAATATAAATCCTTTTTCCAAACACTTTTAGTACCCCTAACTTCCATCCAGTTCACTTAATTTCCATAGCTTTATTTTATTTCCACAATTATTCGTACGATTTTATTCATGCAGCTTGCGCCAACTGGCTTAACTGGTTTCTGTCCAAATTTCTATACTTATCATTATTTGCCATTATTATCATCATCCGACGCCTCATCAACTCTTCCACAACCAATAGAGTGGAAAAATAAATAAGCTACACCAAACCAAGCCAAAACCAGCAATAAAAACCAGGCAAACCCAGCTCTATCTACGATTTTAGAAATTATTTGTACGCCCAAACACCGAAAATAAAAAGCGAAATCTCCAGTACATGTTGCGGAGAAGTGGAATACGAATACAAAAAAAAATCAATCACTTTCACTACCGGCCACGAGAGTTTGTCATAGTCAAGTTTCTGGTCGGGTCTACTCCCGGGGTCTCCGGTCTCCGTTCGCTGGTCTCTGGCTCCCAGCTCCGCGTTGTGCCGACAATTTTTATTGCTGCTTTTCACCCATTTACGCCGGCCGATCTCTACACGTACCAAAACAGCAACAACAACAACAACAACGATAGCCTGAGTGAACCAACAACCAGCATCGGCAAAGAAAAAGGTTTTTGGCTTAGCCACCAACGAAACGAGTTTCGGTTTTTTTGCGAATGCAATAGGAGGCAAAGTTTTGGGGCCCAAAATAGTAACAAACAAATAGCCACAAACCCAATGCTCTCTCAGCTGTTGATTGACTACAAAAATGTCGGTCAAATTCGATGTAAGCTGGCTTTACTAGCAGATGCTTAAGTGGAATAGGTTTTTCGAGTAAAATTTGTAATTTGTATATATTTATAAATCTTCCTAATGCTACCAAGTGTGGAGCTCTTATATATTCCAAAATATACATTAGAACAACCCAACAAAAAACCCTTTCCCTAAACTAAAAATTTTTTTTATCTTACTAAAAGTCATAAAAAACACGTTTACGTTGTAAGAATTTAAAGAATTTAATTTGAAAGAATTTAAAATATTTTAAGACACATCTTAATATTCCAAAACATTGTAATAAAATAAAATATTAGTAAGAGAAAAACTATTTTAGTATTGGGAAGTAATAATAGTGGGCAAACTGACAGGTAGCGCCTTAAAGCTGTGCTGCCCAAAGCCCTGACTTGCGAGTAAGCAAATTTCTCTGTCCCGCCTCTACTAAAACACGCACAGAATGTAAACAACACAGTAGTGTGGTCATTTTAAAATTCTGTTACAAAATCGATATACTTTTAAAGTTAAATAGCTACATATTCAGTCATAGCTATTTTTTTTTTAATATTATAAAAAATATTAAATTAAAATGCGGTCGCATTGTAATTTTATGGCTAAATCTAGACACCTTTTAAATTATGTAGTTATTTTTCTAGTCATAGATATTTTTTATGCAATATTACCATTAAATGTAAATATATTTCTTCTGATACCGAAACACGCACAGAATGTAAACAACGTACCATAGCAGACACATTCTAATTTTGGTTAAATCTATATACTTTTAGAGTTAAATAACTATTTTCTTAGTCTCAGCTGTTTCTTATGCAATATTAGAGAAAATGTTGGCTATTTTTGTTCACTTATCTAGCCACTTAGTTAGATTTCAAGCTAAACCAAAAGCCATTCTAACAGATGAATATATTTTCTGACCACCACTGCCTTAGAGTCATGTTTTTGGGAAACAGGAAGTTAGATAATAAACAAAGTTTATAATAATAAAGTTAATATTAAAGTTTTCTAATTTTAGCTTAAATGGGTTTATAAAGAAAATATTTTGGACATTGTTTTAACTTACAACATTTACATTAATCCTGAAAATAAATTCTTTTAAAACACTCTTTTACATAGGGTTCCTTGGGACGCTCTCAAAAATTTCAACACAAAGGAAATACCCATTGAAAGTGTAAAAAGAGACACCCGCACAGAGAGCCTGAAAATTATGCTACTCGAACGTTCAGTGAACTCACGATCGGTTGCTTTCGTCGCTCCGCGTCGCGCCTTCTGAGTGCTGGGGCTTTTTGTTGTCAAAACTGTCAAGTCAAAAGTTCAAAGCGCCAACAACAATGTTAAACGGCCCAGAATGAGGTCTATGGTGCAATAAGCTTCCAAGAACCAAGTTTTACAGCAGCCCAAAACTGCGGGGTCTTGACATCTAGCGGCTTCTAATGGCGTCTCTTTCTAGCTCCCTCTCTCTCTCTCTCTCTTTGTCTGTCCCTCTTTAAAACGCAGCTCAGAAAAGTTTTCGAGTTAATGGCCACTTTGCTCATTATAAGCCAACTAAAACTGACTGAGGCCCAAACTCTTTGTGGTTTCTGCGGTTCTTTCTGCTCTTTTAGCCACTGCTGGGATGCGTCGCTCTCTGGACGGAATTTCGCCCCGGAGGCCCTGCGCTTTGTGGGGCCTGCGGGCGCTTTCAATTTTCGCAAATTTTAATCTACTTGGATGCCAAAAGCGGCTCAAAGTTGGCGGCCACAAAAACCCAAGACTGGAAAATTGAATGGAAAACTAACTGTAGCAGTTTTAAGGAGTTTAAATGTATTTCTACTTCAATTTTGGTCTTAAACTTTAACTGCAAAATACCAAATAAATTACATAAATCAGGGCACACATTATTATAAGTGATAAAATACGAAAACAACTCTTTTCAATGCTATAAAATATTCCATTATCATTTGGCTGGACATTTTTGCCAATCAATGCCCCCCGAAAGACATAATAATAAATTTGGAAATAAAAACTCAAAATCCTGGTGCTCTTGGCCAAACACCTTCCCTATTCCGTAATTCATTTCATTAACCACATTCCCTCCTACTACCTTATCGCCATTCTCGTAGCGGAGCGGGAAAGAGTCCATGAAAAATCGCATAAAAATAATGTGTGATTTATAAATAAAATGGCCATTTGGCATTAAATATAAGAGACCGTCCAGCGTGGCGTATACGCAATGATGATGGTGCGAAAGGTTTGGCCAGCTCGGCGGCGGTTAGTTTCCCGAAACCAAAAAAAAATTCTAGACACACCCAAGGCATAGGAAAAGAGCCAAAGCAAATCGACAATTAGAAGCCAAGTTAGCGGCCGCTTAGTAAGTGAGTGAGTGAGTGAGTGAGTGAGTGAATGAATGAGTGAGTGACTCACCGAGCATGGCTTTTTGCCCCACAATGCGCGCACTGACCCAAATTGTGGCTAAGTGAGCAGCGGCGCGAGGTGGCTGGGATTATGTTGGCCGCAGAAAACATAAATCCAAGTGCCTGGTCAACATTTCCGGAATTTTGATGCATTTCACTGGGATGGGGGGAAGGGGGTTGGATAGCGGACCCAGACTTGCGTTAATAGAGTGTGAAAGAATTTTTACTGCAGCCCGCAAAGTGGTAAACTAACAATTGAGTGCCAGACGAAACCTTAATTGCAAAGCTAATTTAAGTAGGTTCATATGGAAAGGTATATTAGAAGGTATAAATGGAGCCATAAAAAATTAAGACATAACTGTAAAGTTATTCAATTTAAATTCTTAAGATTTATGAAGCATTTGAGGAAAAAATTTTTATAAATTTAATGACTTTTTGATAAGAAAAGGTCAATAGATTACAACATAAAAATAATCGTTGATATCGATATAATCGATTCCTTTTGTTTTGTTCGATTATCGAATTGGAATTTGAAGAATCGATGTATCGTAAAAGATAGTGATAATTGTCCTAATTATAATAATAATAATATTGTAAATCATTAGTTCATGCTTTTAGTTTAGCGCTGGAAAAAAATCGATTTCAACATCGATATAATCGATTTTCTTGGTTGTGGTCGATCCTCGATCGGGAATCGTAATGTATCGTAAAATATAGTGATAATTATATTAATAAAAATAAATATATTTTAAAGCCTTAGTCTTATACAAGTTTATTAGAGCTGAAAGAAGTCGAATTCAACATCGATTTTATCGATATTCTTGACTCTGGCCAATCTTTGATTGAGGTTTTACAGAATATATGTATATTAAACCTTGAATAAGACCAGGAAATAGTGTTACCTTGGGAATAAGGGCAAAAACCATTGGCTATAACCAGAATTTGTGTCTTCTTATTCTTTTTGTTTTTTCGATAAAATTATATAAAAATGATTTCAATATGAACTGATATTTTCAGTTTAGGAAAAATACAAATTTGTTTCTTCAATTTAATCGATTTTTTTTAAATATCGAAATCAATGCGCTGAAAATTGATTTTTCCCCAGCATATATAAAGGACAAAGGTGTTACCACACTATCATTATAACTAATTTTATTATCAATATATAAAAGGAATATTTTGTATAATATATATATATATATTTGCTATGGTAAAAAAGTATGGTGAGGTTTTTTAGACCCAATATTGTTTAAAGAAGCAACTCAAACCCTGACTCTATAACTATAGGGAGTACATGCTAAGCTAGGCCAAACATAGAGAGCAGGCCAAAAGAGAAATTCCGCAAGCTCTACTCGAAGTGTCTGGTAATTTACTGTCTTAACTTCCGGGTGGCTGACTGCTGGAGTCTAAACAAACTACGTTCAGTTCATGATTTACTGTGTTAATTGTTTTCTGTCTCTGGTTCTGGTGCCGGAACCACAAAGCGGACACCACCGGGAAAGGGGATGAAGGCAACGCGAACCAGCTCCAATGCCACAGTAAGCAGTAAATATCCATTAAAAGACATCAAACATTTTCTTTTGGCATTTGTAAGCCATGCGGAGAATGCCTCAAATGACATTTTCCACTCAGCAATTTTATCTCCATCAATGCGAGATTCGTTTATTTATTGAACTGAAATCTGTGCACAAATGTCAGTTTCGCTCTCATTGATTGAAATTTGTTTTTGGGGAATCTTTTGCATAACATTGACACAACTGAGCCAACACAAAAGCCGGATTTAATACATATTCCCGATGTCCCTTACACGGCGGCGGCCATCGGCGCGAGCGGCGGAGCAGTTCCAAATGTAATCGAAACCACAATAGGGGGCGTGGGGCGTAGGGGTCGACCACAGAGCCAGGAGAGGATAGGACCCTCCTCACATCAATCAAATACATTTTCGCTTTTTTTGTTTACTTTTGCCGGTTTGCTTAGCCGAAGAGAGATTTCTATACACTAATTTTATCGATTTTTGCCTTTGTTGGCCAGCTTACATTTTAAATGGGAAATTATGTAAATGAAACTTTTGTTTGCGGCATTTGGGGAATGCCTGAAAAGGATTTGATTTCGATTGTATATTGCCAAAGGATTTGGCTCTGAAGGAGAAAAGTGTTTTCCACTTAGCCCCATAGCAAATACCTTGAAATGGATACTTGAGAGTGTTTGACTTTCAGTGAGTAACTTTTCTCCGGTTTTGCAACCCATTAGAGATGGTAGGGAATCAAAGTTTTCGATGTTTTCTGTGCTAAAATCGATTTTAAATCGATTAATATCGTTGTTTTTAGAGATCTACAACCCAGGCGTGTATAAAATTATAGCGAAAGGTTATCTAATAAAAGGAAACAATTATAAATCAACTAATTAATAGCACAAGACCTTAGTATAAATAACTTGTAAAGTTCTAAGGGTTTTTCCTACTAATTTCTAATCGCAATCCTTCACTTTAAGCACTTACTACTTATATCTTGACTTTAAGCACTTACTACTTGTATATATCGCAGTTCCGGCGATAACACAGCCCCCGTCAGAATTGCCTTGGAAGTAGCCACTGTAGTTAGCCATTTAATCTTTACAATCCTCTATCAACTTCCCTTGTATGACATATCATTATCTTGTTTGAAAAAGCTTGGAAACCCCTAATAAGTAATTACCGCCATAAAAACCCAAAGATAACGTGATTGTTTTTGATAGTTAAATTTGTGATTTGACAGACTGTTTATCGTTTTAGAATTGAATTAGAATTGACATAAATGAAACCATAAATCGAAATCAATTAGCACAACTCTTGATTCACAATTTCTATCATGGGAGGTTAATAGTTTCCATTTTTGTTATTGTTTGATAACACAATGTTGAGAATTTCCAGGAATTTATCAGCTAAACTTTATTTTGAATGTATAATAATAATGTGTATGCATTGCCGCACAACAATTTGATAAACATTCTTGACTGATAAGCCCGAAAGGCTTGTCCGGCCACTAGCTAAGGAAGTAAATGTGGCAAAACTATAGAAATAATGCCTCAAGACTTATCGCTAATGGGTGCCTTGGCCTGCTCTCAGATAAAAACTGGATGGATGAATTGAGAAATTGTTGCGGCAATTGAGCGAGTGACAAAGTGGAAAAACTGCAATTTATGCGATAGAAAAATAAAGCCACAAATCGAGAGAGATAAAAACTAAATACCGGAGATCTTTGGTTTTACAAATTAAAAATGGAATGACACACATCCGTGTTATAGTTCGTTTATAATAAATTGTTTTTTTTTTTAATATTTTTAATATGATTTGATATATTTGAATTGTTTTTTCTACAAAAATTAGATCGATAAATATAGATTTGAAGTCCCAATATGCCGTTAATATAATAATTCTATGACGAATTTTGTTATAATAAATCAGTTAGTTTAATATTTGTAATATGAGAACTATGATTTGGTTTTTCTACAAAAAGTATATCGATAATATCGATTAGAAGTCTGTGGAATGCGCATTCTTTAGTTTTATAAATTAATAATAGAATAACACTTACATTCGGTAATATAATGGTTTTCATAGCGAGTTCGTTCATAATAAATAAGTTAATTTAATAAATTTAATATAAGATCTCTTTGATTTGATTTTTCCACAAAAATGCTATCGATAAATATCGATTTGAAGTCCTTAGAAAGCGCATTTTTTTGTCTTATTGGGGCATATGATGACAAGAAAGGGTATTACTCTCACATTCCAATTCGAATCATTATTATTATGATATTAATATTACCTTGATTAATTATTAATAATATATTCTAAAAAAAATAGACAAATCTAAAACAAAAAATAAATTATTAAAAATATTAAAACGGGTTACTAAACATGTTTGGAAATTCACAATTCTAGTTTTGTTTCTTTATATTTCAACTCAATACTTAGATTTTGTATAAATATAAGTAACAAATACGGAATTAAGATATTCTCTAGTAGAAAACTAAATATATATAAATATTACATCAACAGAAATTCCGCTCAGCGGACTTTTTATAAGCTTTCTTCACTGCCAATCTGCATAATTAGGCAGTTAATCATTCCTATAAGTGAACTTTAGGTAAATCCCAAACTATATAAAACTACATCAACTACATTGAAATACAAGCGATATTGGTCAGCTTCTCCTCACCCCCACTCCCCTTAAACTCCTCTTCCTGCCTGATTTCACGAAATGAACCCCCGCCCAAGCACTTCCCAAGAGATGCGTATCAAGCGGGGGCCACGGCACATCGCCCGCCTGTCAGCTTATGGCCGACGCCTTTCACTTTCTTCCCGGATCTCTTGCGACCAGAGGCCTCTGTGTGCCCACTCACTCACCTTTGGTCCTCGAGCAGCTTTTCGGCCTGGGCGAGCCGCAGACGCACCGTCTTCATGCTCTGGATGGGGAAGAGGCGGCAGAAGCGCGTGAGGAAGGCGGGCCGCCAGCAGAAGCGCGGAAACTCCCGACACACGTCCCACAGCCGTGTGTTGTGCTCGAAGAGATATGTGTGCGTCTTGCCGAAGTTCAAGTAGTCCAGCATGTCGGCATAGTCGCAATTGAGCAGGTTCTTCAGATTCTGCACGGCCAGCTCCTGGTCGTCGGGGTCCCGGATCTGCTTGATGCCAAAGTCTAGCAGCGGCTCGTAGTGGTAGAAGTTGCCCGGTATCGAGTTGAGTATATCGCCCAGGAAGGTGGAGCCGGAGCGCCACGATGTGACCACCACACTGCGCACCGGAGTGCCGTTCGTCTCCGGCGTCATATCAGCCAGGCGCTCGGCCCCGCCGCGCGGATACTCGAAGTTCTCCATCTCGGCGAGGATGCGCGACCGTTGAGCCGACAGGACATCCACTATAGTAGCTGTCAGGTTGTAGACGGCCGTTTGCGACGGCTGCTGCTGCAACTGCTGCTGGAAGCGGTCGTAGAAGGAGCTGCGCGCCAGGGAATTGGCCGGACCCCCGTCCACGCCATAGCCGTTGCCAGGGCCGCCGCCACCGCCACCACCAGCACCCGCTCCCGCTCCCTGATCCCGGCCAGCGGCCTGGTTGAACGGAGTGGTCAGCGGTCGGTGCTGGGTGGTGGCGATCAGCAGCAGGATGCACAAGCTGCTCACGCCGCAGATGCCGATCAGATTGGCCCTGCGCGACATTCGGCTGCGTCGCCGCTTCCCGGTCAAGATGATGCGCTGCTTAGCGCGTGTCCTGCCGGGATCGACGGGTCCGAGTCCGGTTCCGGATCCTGGTCCGCTGGACGCCTCCGCCTTTGCGTTCAGTAGCGCGCACGACTCCAAGTCCAGGTCGAGGTCCACGTCCGCCTCCGAGCCCGCTGTGCTCATTGGTCGGGGCGAGGCGCTGCTCCTGGCTAATTGCTGGTGGCCACTGCCCAATGGGTTTCCGCCGCCAATGGCCACTGGCTAATGGTAATGACTAATTGGCGATGTAACGTACGCAACGCAACGGAACGCAACGGAACGCACTTGGCACCGCTCAGCACTTGCACATTACTGGCCCGCTGGCTCGCTCCCACACACGCACATAGTTATCGCCCGCGCCCTCAGCTCGAGAGCATTGCACAGATCGCTGCAGATGTCCCGACGTATTATTATTATCTTTGTTTTCCTGCTGGCAGCGGTGTTTTTCCGCGACGCGAACCGAACGAAATGATAGACAACAACAAAGTGAGCTTTCCTGAACTTCAGGCCAGTGTTGCCAACTCTTCGGGTCGTAGAGAGGCCAAGCTAGCTACTGAAAAAAGCTAAATTAAAAGCTATATAAGCCAAACAATCAAAACGGTAGCTAGAAAAATCTAGATTAGTAAAAGAATAGTTAATTCTAATTTATTGGAAACGATATTATCAGAAATGAATATATATAGATATATATACAATATATTGATGTTTCGCAAGGATACACATTAAAACGATCAAAATGATCAACAGGTGGTGCTGCTGTAGGGGCGTTTATCCAATTAGAAATACAGGTGGCCTTTATTCAACGATAGAAAAAGATTTTAACCGAGTTTGCATGTCCCAAACAGCGTCTTTGGGGTAAAAATACACGCTTAACAGCCATTTTGGATGTAGAATCCTGTCTCAACAGCGTTTTGGATGTCGAATCGTATTTTCAGTGTTTTGGGTTGTCGAATCCTATTAACTGCGTTTTGGGATATCGAGTTCCGCCGAGCAGGTATAATTTGAACAGAGCGACTCAAGAGCGACTCAGTGTTGTTAACTTTTCAAGATATAAAAGATGTTAAAACTAGCCTTTGAAACATTCAATAAATTACCTATAAATTGTGAATGACATTTGCTTAATAATTCCTTATGACAAAAACATATATTAACCGTTTTACACAGTATTAAAGTGGCATCGTAATGTATAATTAATGTTTTAAAATGGCTAAAATTACGGCCTTCCTGCTATAATTCCCGCTGGCCGCTAATTTTCAATTTATTTCACATTTTCCAATTAAAACACGCTAGATCTAGTGGGGAAAATAGTTGAAGTGGAAACTCTGCTTTAGTGAGCTTCGAGAAAAAAGAAGCGGATTTTCCCATCCAAGCCATCTGGTCACACTGGGTTTGAACAAGACGTAATCACACGATGTATGTGAACATGGTCACTCCTAAATTGAACAAAACGTAGTCAAACTACGTAAGTGAACAAAACGTAAATGATGCTTTGCGGCAAATATAAAATGTAAGTGCAGGAAGATAAGTATTCAGATCAGTTAAATTCGGCTTGGGAATCTGAAAATAAAAATCACCTATTTCCCATAAAAAAAATATAATTAAAATAAAATGATGATAAGATTTATGGTCAATTTAACTATTAAACTTTAAACTTTCTTTTTACTTCAATAACCTTTGTAAGGTGTCAACTTTAATTAGTAATGGTAGCTTTGGAATTACTCTGCGCTCATAAACCAATGACATTTCGGAAACATGTACTTTTAGGCCTTCTCAATAAGCGGTCCCAATTTGTCGGATGAAATGTGGTCAGAAGCTTGAATCGGGCGATATCCCCAGAGATCCATAGCCTCGACACAGGCCTTCTGAACTCCATGGATGTCATCCAATTTCATTTCGTCCATCCACTCATTGGCTGGCTGGTTGGAGTACTTCCAAGGCTGGTCCCAGCCCAGGGTCTCGACTTCGACACCACGATGGGCTTTGCGAGTCCTTTTCTTGGTTTTTAACATTGGTATTCCGTAAAAGTCGAAGGCCAACTTGATGCTCTCGTCGGGCTGCTCCAACAGGTCTTCGTAACGAATGATCCTGTGTGAGGGAAGAACCATTTCATTATAGATCATGTCAAAAATAGAGATATATATATTACCCGAAACGTCGCGGATAAGTCTTGACCAAGGCCTCGGCCATCTTATGATCGCTGACCATGTCCTTGCAAAGAGACTCGGCATCGCAACCCTTCTCACACCCATTGCGCTTCATGCGCCAGTGCATCGTTCCCCGAGGATCACGGACAAGCAGCAGCATACGCAGATTCAGTCTACGAAAAAAAAATATATATTTGTTTGAGGGATTTACCACAGACGCTATGTCTTGCACACGCATTTTTCGCGCTGGACCCAGCTCTGGGTACACGTCATGTAGTCATAAAAACAGAGAGAGCGCGCTCTAGAACCAGACGCTCTCCTGTAGGTATACAGCGGCACGTACACGTACTCTCACGCATTCTACATTTGTACTCACAAATGCAAGCGCATTCTATTTTTAGATTTTTATCAGAATCAAACAAATTGCATGCATATGGGAGTTAAAATGTATGCTCGTTACTTATCTTAGTAATGCTGGCGCCTAGAATTCCCAGCTTTAGAACTCCACTTACCCTTCCTTCTCCAGCAGGGGGGCCAGGTACTCCAGCCTCAAGTTGTACACCGCCATATTCATGAATGGATGCAGCCTGCAGACGCCAGCCATGGTCTCGGCATCCCAGCAGACCGACAAGCTATGCGTCAGACAGACTTTCGACTGGGCTCCGTAGAAGCGACGGAAGGTGCGCGATTGCATGCCCCAGTGGATCATCTCCAATGACTTGTTGTAGTCGCAATTGTACAGGGACACTATTTCGTCCAGCGTTTGGGCGTGGAACTCCTCCGTGTTGGCACGGCTCTGGTAGGCGATCAGCGGAGCATAGTGCTGGTAGCAACCGGGCTGGTGGGCCAGATTGTCCAGCAGGGTCAGGGCTCCCGAGTCCCGGAAGGTGACGAGCATGGAGCGGACCGGCTGGCCGCCCGTCTCCAGCGTGTAGTTGCTCAAATCGCCGAGATGACGCGTTTTATAGGCCACAATTAACTTCTGCAAGGTCACAGGATCCGGCATCATCAGGGGCAGCGCGAAGAGTACGAAGAGGACATAGCTCATGTAGATGCATATGCACATGAGCATGAATTTGGTTGTTCGCGACATTTGCGCCATGATTGTAACTGGAAATTTTTTTCTTACCGAAACTTGTAACAAAACAAAGAATTTAACTGATTTTCATTTAAAGATTTTGTGAGAGCAGATTTCAGTCCACTATGAAGGTCCAACCAAAGCCAACTGGGACTCTCTCTTAAATAATACAAAGTCTCATTGCTTATTGTTCGTAACATGCTAACTTTATTTGCATATTTTATTGTGTATTTTATATAAGTAGTTTTAAATAAAAAAAGTTAATAAAAAATGGGTATTATTCACGAACTAAACTGCTAATATTACCATATTTAATACGTAAATATTTGTATTTTAAATTTGTTTCTATGTATTCTGTATAAGATCGAATATGCTGCTTCAAAAAAAAAGTATACCTTAAAAAGAATCCTTAGAAATAATACATTTTAAAGAAATTTGTAGAATATAATAGAGTTTCTGCAAAGACAATATAACAATAAGATGCGTAGCGCCCAAACATTTTAATGCTCTATGCATATAGGAGAGCGTCTGGCTTTAGAGCACGCTCTCTCTCTATGACTTCTCAACAGCACTTCAAGAGAGCCAAACAATCGTAAGGCGTTACGCATCTTATTATTAAGGCCTTTGGTTTGGACTAGGATATCCCCCGCATTGATAAACATTTGAGTTGTAAAAGAATATATAAATGAATTCCCATAATTGGTCAGCAGCATATTGATAATGTTCTATTAAATCTCGTAAAATTTCTATAGATTTCTGGCACTAATTTTGTATTCCGCAACAATCGAACACCTGTATTATGCTCCAATACGTATATATGTCTTGTAGGTATATCTGCTGTAAAGTCTGTTAATTTGTTTAATCAAGGCAAAGGGTTTCTCGATGAGGATGATGATTATGATGAGGGATGAAGGGTGTTTGGGCGATGGTCTCCGCTTACAACCAAGTTAAGCTCAAAGAGAGAGATATGGCCATCATATAAGCAGTTTAAGAAGTTATCCTTAAAGTACATGGAATATTGTTGAAGATAAAAGCTTTCTGAACTCCCAACGTAACTAATTGATGATTTTATGATGGGAATTATTTGCGAAAATTAAACATATCTTAATGCATACATAAGTATTTGTATAAGGTTATAAATTAGTTTCGATTTTGAAATACGTAATCGCGAATCATCTTACTTAGGTACTTACAAAACAACTAAGGAACCAGTTGGTACTAGCCCCAAATATAAGCTAGGAGAATGGTTCATATTTGGGACTTCTATACTCCACCAACCTTAAAGTACATATTTCCAAATTAATACTAAATTTTGTTAATACCATTAGCTGTCTGTTCCTCGAATGTCTCTTGGATCATTAGGTCTCAATCGCTGTTGCCCTCAGTCTCATCGTCCAGCAACAAGCTTGTCGAACCATAGCTACGGAGTCTGGAAATGGAAAATATGGATTTATTTTGGTACAAGATAAAATAGATTAAAAAAATTAATAATATAAATAAAGCAACGTAAAGTTGTTAATGAATAAGGAAATATTTACACCTCTCCAGTTTCTTTCTTTAAAGAAAATTATATAATTAAGCTATGGGAATTGAGTTAGGAATTGTAGGAAATGTAGATAATTTATATTTAAGACCTAAAAATATAAAAAAAGACTTAAAAATATAAATATAAATAACAATTAGATATATATAACAGTTTAAGCAAAGACGCTAGAATTACTAAGATGAGTATTGACCATTCATTTAAATTGTCATATGCAAGCAAATTTTTGTGTTTCTGACAAAATTTGCGTTCTCTCCGATCTCACAAAGATGAGAGCATACAAATCTATAAATAGAATGCGCTTGCAAGTGTGCGTATGACAAACGAAATTGTACGCAGAGCTGGGTCCAGCACGAATAATGCTGGCGTGCACCATCTTGGTAATTAAAGCGTCTTTGGTTTAAAGCTCTCCTGTACACCAACTTCATCACCTGCCATCTCACCTCATCATCGGATACCTTGAGACCATCAAGATTAATGCTATTCCTGGCATAGCCCACCCCTGCCTGCTGCTCCTTCTCATGAGCCTCGTACAGCTGTCGGTTAAGCTCATCCTTGCTGGAAGTGGTGCTGCTGCTTCCCCCGTTTGTCATGCCCTTGAGTGGCAGGGCGAGATTCGCCCGGCTGGCATTGCTACCAGCACTTCCGTATCGTCCATTTCCGGATCGCTGCCGCTGATGATGATGGTGGTGCGACCCGTGGGGATTATCGAACTTTTGCTTGGCCCGCTCAAACTCTAGATTCCGTGACTTCGACTCAAAGATATTCTCCTCCAGATGCGTGGGCTTGGCATCATAGAAGGCCGCCGCAGCTGCTGCTGCTGCCGCCGCTGCCGAAGCAGCAGAGTTGCTCTGCTGCTGCTGGAGCAGCGTACGCTCCGTGTGACTTGACCTCTTGACGGAGGCGGCATGATGGGCAGCTGCATCGCTGCCATTGTGGGAACTCCTCAGGCCAGCCTGTGAGTCATCGAAGATCTGGCGCAAATCGTTAATGTTCGGGAGGCAATCGTTGGGCAGCTCCACGGCTATCTTATTCCTGAGCTGCACCCCGCCCATTCCCCGCAGCTGTGGGCTCGGGGCACGTCTGGTTTTTAGTGGGTTAGGCATTGGGTTAGTTATTAGAAACAAGCCATCACCATTGAAATGTTAGTTTAAGTTAGACTTAGCTGAATGACTTATGGTAAATATATTTTTAAGGGGCTTACCTATTCTGTAGATGCTGTATCTGCACCTGTAGGCCTTCTGTCTGGCCCACAAGTTCATCGTTGGAGCGCTGTAATCGCCGCACTTGGTTAACCGCCGAATCCAGTTCATCCTCAGCCCCGGCTAACTCTCGCTTCAGCTCCTCCACACGCTGGCGCAGGCGTTTGACCTGAAATGATAAAAATTATATAGAATACAGAATATATAACGATTTCAGAATGCAACCTTGATATTATCGGTTAACATATGAGAGCTTTGGTCTCTTGACGCAGCTTGCTTTGCGGAAAGATGATAGGCACTATAAGAGAGCCTCGAATTTTGTCTCTCCGAATACAAATAAGCATAATCAGAACAGAAGCAAAACAATCGATACAACTGCGAGGGAGAGATTCTTTTAAGTTTCTTGTTGTTCTCTCTTTTACGAGATCTAATTAGGATAAGCTAGCTAAAAACAATTAAAGTTCGTATTATTAAGAAGCTGAAATAGTAAAAGATACACATTCTTAAGGGGAGACTTCTAAGTAAAATGTTTTCAAAAACAACACAATTACAAAAATTTTAACCAATGAGAAATGCTGCACAGCCAACATTTTGTTTTGGATTTCTTTAAAATCGATAGATTTTTTACTTCAATCCTTACACTATACAACCTCATTTACAGATTTTGGCTCATTCGTTTAGCCAAATAAAAATTGGAGAAAATTTGAGAAAATGTTTTTTAATTAATGAAATTATTATTAAATAATTGAGACAATCTCATTTGATGAAGTAATCAGAATTGTATGTCCTGAACATCGTATAACAATTTTAAAGATAATAATATAATCCATGGACCAATAATCTGTGGACGAATCCTTAAAAACCTTAGTCTCAAATACTATGAACAATCTTCCACAATCAAAAAGGTACATAAATCCCAGTTGGTATTATCCCTATATTTCACCCCACAACTGTAAGAGATCTTTCAATGCACCGAGAAAAGCTGTGCTCTCCCTAGACCCTCATTTTTCACTCTGATCTCTAAGCACAAAGCGCTCTAAATGGGGCGTATCTTCCGTCCTCTAATGCCGCTGATAAGCAGAGCCCGACCCCCGCCAAGCTGCGATAAGACTACAAAAATTTCCTTCCTTCTCACTCTTGGTTTCTATCGTCGCCAAGTCAAAAATAAATGCGATAATGCGAAAAATTTAGAACCCTCAGCACAGATAACGATCAAATCCGAGAAGAACAAGAATATATAGTTTCGGGTAAACAAAAACCCAAAGCGAAGAGAGGAGAGCGGAAGAATCAACGGCCAAAAGCTTTGGCTCTCGCTGCAGCTTTGAGCTTTCTTCATCATTCTCTCGCCAGACGTCGTGCCGAGCAGCTGTTCTGTGGAGAACCGGCTGATTTTTTTTAGGAAACAAAAAAACACACAAATTGTTGTAAAATGATTGCGCAAAGTGTAATCAGCAGACTAAGTCCCGGCGCCCGTCGCCTGGCCAGCACGAGCAGCAAGGCCGCAGCAGCCAAATTCAATTGGCAAGATCCCCTCAACCTGGAGAGCCAACTGACCGAGGAGGAGGTGGCCATTCGGGACGCCTTCCGCGGCTACTGTCAGGCGGAACTGCTGCCGCGCGTCAAGATGGCCAATCGCCTGGAACAGTTCGACAAGAAGATCATGGAGGAGATCGGCAGCCTGGGAGTGCTGGGATGCACCCTGAAGGGTTACGGCTGCTCTGGGGTGTCCAGTGTGGCCTACGGCCTGCTCACCCGCGAAGTGGAACGCGTGGACTCCGCCTATCGGTCCGCTGTGAGTGTCCAGAGCTCACTGGCCATGGGCGCCATCTATGACTATGGCTCCGAGGAGCAGAAGCAGCGCTATCTGCCCAGCATGGCGCAGGGCAAGCTTATTGGTGAGTTTTCACTTTGGAATCTGGAGTCTCATCTCTGTTACGTAAAGGATCTTGATGTATCTATCTCCCCCCTTTATCCAGGCGCCTTTGGTCTGACGGAACCCAACCACGGCAGCGATCCCGGCGGCATGGAGACCCGCGCCAAGTACGACAGCAAAAGCAAGACCTATATCCTGAGTGGGTCCAAGACCTGGATTACCAGTGCCCCCATCGCCGATGTAATGGTCGTTTGGGCCAAGTGTGAAGATGGCAAGCTACGCGGCTTCCTGGTGGATCGCAAGATATCCGGCCAGGGTCTGGACACGCCCAAGATCGAGGGCAAATTCTCGCTGCGCGCTTCGCCCACGGGCATGATCCTGATGGACGATATCCGAGTGCCGGAGGAGCAGCTGCTGCCCAATGCCCTGGGCTTCAGTGGACCCTTCAACTGCCTGAACAATGCTCGCTATGGCATCGCCTGGGGCGCCCTGGGTGCGGCCGAAGCCTGTGTTGAAATCGGCCGCCAATATACCCTGGACCGCAAGCAATTCGGACGCCCCTTGGCGGCCAATCAGCTGATCCAGAAGAAGCTTGCCGATGCCACCACGGAGATTGCGCTGGGTCTTCACGCCTGCCTGCAGGTGGGTCGCCTCAAGGATCAGAAGCTGCACACACCTGAGATGATATCGCTGCTGAAGAGGAATAACACGGGCAAGTCCCTGGACATAGCCCGCCAGATGCGGGACATGCTGGGCGCCAATGGCATCAGCGACGAGTACCATGTGATTAGGCATGTGATGAACCTGGAGTCAGTGAATACCTATGAGGGTACCCACGATATACACGCCCTGATCCTGGGCCGTGCCATCACTGGCCTGGCGGCCTTTGCCAACTGATTCTCCGCCACTTGGTGGACGGGAAGTCCAAAGACACTAGAAGTACTAAGATGAGTAACGACCATACATTTGATTTGCAATTTGCTCTCGCGCTGTCGTTGTCGTCCGCTCTCCCGCTCTCACAAAGTTGAGCATAACTATAGAAGCCTCGTGGAGAGAACTGCCCTCTTTTGAGGACTCTATTTATGCTGTCGTTCGCTTGCTATCTCTTTCTAGCGCACATCTCTGAATATATTTAGAGTCCTCATTGGAGCTGATGAAGCTACCAACTACAGTTATGCCATGGAGAGCTCGCTCAATAGCCGCTCACTCTCTCAGTCTCCATGGCAACCGTATACAGCGGCTGCCGACGACTGTGTGTGTGTGTACATACGGATTAGGCTGCAGTGCTACAACCTAAGCGAAAAATCGTATGGCGTTCGGCGTCTTAGTACTTCTAGTGCCTTTGGAAGTACATTGCATTTACTGAATTTTTGTTCGAAGTTCTCGTGTCTTTGTGAATAAATGTTTGAATGGAAGCCAATCTTGGACTTGTCCCGCAGTTTCCCTTGCCTGATAAGCTGATATGCGCAATCTGCTCTCATATATATTATCCGATAAGGTCTTTAAGACTGTGGATTAACTCACCTCCGCCTCGTACTGCTCCGCGCGGCGCACGGCATGGCCCAGTTCGGTGTTGGTCTCAGCCAGCAGCTTCTTGAGCTTGGCATGCGACATCTTCACCTCGCTGATCTCTTTGTTGCGCTCTGAGAGTTCCTGCTGCAGGGCTCGCACCTCCACGTCATTGGCTTGCATGGGCCGGCATTTGCGGTCGGAACGCTCTTGGTAATCCCGCAGCTCGGCGCGCAGTTTCTTGTTATCTCGCTCCATGGCCAATTTCTCGGACTCTAGGCGCTCGCGCTTGCCCCATTCCGAGGCATTCTCCGCCTGCAAGTGCTCCAGTTCGGTGCGTAGCTCTGTAAGCCTGAAATAATAACTCCATTAGTTCGGGTTAGGACCTAGTTAGGCATAGCTTACCGCCGCTCCAGGTTTTCACGCGCAGCAATCTCCTCCTGCAAGGAGTTGTTTACAATGCGCATCTCGGCGCGATGCTGCTCTTGAAGGGTGAGAAGTTCACGCACCGCTTCCTGCTTGGCTGAACGCATCTCCTCCTGACGGCCGCGCACATCCTGGATCTCCAGCGATAGCTTTTCGATGCTCTTGTGCAGCTCCAGCTTTTCACTAGGCGAGGAAATGGGATTTAAGTCATGGATTCTGAGGATTATCATTACAAATACTCACTCCCTTTCCGCCTGAAGGGTTTTCTGTGCCTCATCCAGGCGCAACTGCAGCATGGATATCTTTTGCATCAGGTAATCCTCATCGAAGTCATCCTTGGACAGCTGCTGAATCAGACGCTTCTCCTCGGCCGCAGCTGCCTCATCCAACTCGGTGAGATGCTTGGGCATGGCGGCGCCCTTAATAGCGAACTCCTCAATGTCCAGGTCCTTGACATCGTTGGGTAGCTTGGTGACCAGCCCATCCTCGCTATTGACATTCTTCAGCCCATCCGAGGAGATGTCCGGCGAACAGTTGGCATCGCGCCCGTTGGCCTCCGCATCCTCGCTGGTGTCGGCACGATGAAACTGGCCGGCATGCTTCATCATCAGCGTATGCACCTTCTCCATCTCCTTCTTCAGCTGCGTGATCTGCAGCTCGAGATCGTTCTTCTCCCGCTTCAGGGAGTGTGACTCCTTCATGGCGACGTCCAGCTTGACGCTCAGCTGCTTGGACTCTTCGCGAGCCTTGTTCCGTTCGTTACGCACCTGCAAATGGTGAGGGAAAAGTTTTGTTATTGGACACCGGCGGATTATTGACCCAACGGGGAAGCCATGGCAACCACGATGATTACCTTACTCCACTTCTCTCGCCAGTTGGCAGTGCAGTCGGACCTGGCAAAGCAAAGGTTGTGTGTGATTAGCAGATAAGCCGGATTGCGCCTACTTGCAGCTGCCTACTTACCACCACTTCATGGTCTTCTCCATCTGCGCCGCCCTGGCTCGAGCTTCGTGTAACTCCCTTTGCCGCTGGGACTGGAGGGGGGAAAGAAAAGAAGGGCTTAACATGTGCGGATTGAAGGTATAAAGTTCGTCACAAACCTCTCGCGCCTCCCACTCGGTCTCGCCATATCGGGCCGACATGGTGGTCCCCATGACGCCCACATCGTTGGCCATTGGGCGTCTGCCCACCGGTGCAGCAGCTGCACTCTGCGTCGTGGATGCCGCCTGTGACATGTCGCCTGGTAACTGCTGGTTGGTGTCCTCTGGTGGTGCCTTTAACACACTTTCTAGCTGCGTTGTTGCATCCTGGCGAGTTTTACGGGCAGTTTTTTGTGGAACAAAGCTGTGGCTGAATACAGAAAATAAATTGCAGTGCCATTCGCCTGTGGACGTGAACAGCTGTTGTTGTTTACGAGTCGTTGTGAATGGCTTTGCTGCAACTGGCAGCTCTTATATTTTCATTTTCATATATATAAATATTAGCAGATCAGGGATATTTTCCGCACCATATTTGCTTAAAAAAGGATAGTTTATATTCTTCTTAATTCATAATCCATCAAAAAACAAGCTAGACCATTATAAAACTTTCAATATTTATCCAGTGTTGCCAAGCAAAATAGCCAAAATAAAGCTAAATTTATTCGAAAATTGCAATAAGTAGCCGTTATATTATATTTACATATGTATCGGTTTTACATTAATTGCTATTTATTCCTCAAGAACCTTGATCCACATCAACATCCTCAGTATGGGAAGTCGTATTTAAAGCAGCTTTTTTCAGCTTGGTACAATCCGTTTTGTAAAATGATTTATTATGCATTTTGACCATATTTGAATTTAATTTACTGAATGTTTTCATACATCAAACAAAAGGTCTTGGAACGTAGATCAAATGTATGTGTCAACATTTAAAATTCACCACCACGTTACTGGAATTGAATTTTTATTTTAATTTTTTTAATTATAAACATTTAACACGCAAATAAATTATTATTTTATACACTTTACAAGAATTATCTTGTTTACATCATTGTCTAATTATTAGACTCTAATAGTTTCAATTAAATTAGTTCGGTCTTTTCTGCGATTTCTGGTAAAAAGTGCAACTCATTAAACGGATTGTTTCCTCCTATGTCCTTTGTCATATCACCTCTGTTCAAGACTTCAAGTTGTCTTAATTAAGTGAATTCCAAACATATTTTTTAAGAACATTTTTTTAGAATTCGTATGTTAAAAATAGCTAATTTATTTTGTAAAGCAGCCAAAATAACAGGCTCGTGTTATAGTTAATTGAGTGGTTTCTAGTGGTAATCAGCTATAGCTATAAAGCTATAAAGTAGCTATATAGGCAACACTTTATCTATCTGGTTTATAATACAAGACTAGCTGCGGTCACACTACCAGCACTTTCGCACACGGCCACACCAGAAGAACCGCAATATTTTTCCTGAAATTGTTTTTTCCCTCAAAAATCAAATAAAACTCAAGTAAAACATGGCCAAACATCATCCGGATTTGATTTTCTGCCGCAAACAACCCGGCGTGGGTGAGTTCTCATATAATAACCGTGTAATTCAGTTTAAAAATGCATTCATTATTATGCGGCAGCCATTGGACGCCTGTGTGAGAAAGACGACGGAAAATGTGTGATCTGCGACTCCTATGTGCGGCCCTGCACCCTCGTCCGGATTTGCGATGAGTGCAACTACGGCTCCTACCAGGGCAGGTGCGTCATCTGCGGTGGTCCCGGGGTATCCGATGCCTACTACTGCAAGTCCTGTACCATACAGGAGAAGGATGTGAGTGAGCGAGTGAATTTGGGGCAAGGCATCATCTGATAAACTTACTTTTATGATTCCAGCGCGATGGCTGCCCCAAGATCGTGAACCTGGGCAGCTCCAAGACTGATCTGTTCTATGAACGCAAGAAATATGGCTTCAAACAAAAGTAAGGAACCTTTCGGAACTGGAAAGTTTGGAAAATAACACCCACTAACTATAATTTTCCCCTTTTCCTACAGCTACTGATGTCCTCTCCACTACCTCGTACATTGCTAATACATTTTTATTGTAATTTAACACATAAACATAGGTTTGGATAAATGAATGTTTGGAGTTTCTTCTTATGCTTAGATGGTCAGGAGCTTCTCCTCGCCGCTGAGGTCGTATTGCAGGCACAGGCGGTCGAACTCCGCCGACTTCTTGTCCAGATCGGTGACAAAGTCGCTCTTGGGGTAGAACTGGCGCAGCTGCTCCAGGTTCCGGGTGACAGACTCTGCCGGCTTGCCCGTGAGGTGGGCCAGCACCATCAGGTTGATGAGCGTGTCATAGTCGTTGTGCTTCTTCAGCAGCGATTCGCGTAAGACGGCATCCGCCTCCTCGTACCGCTCGAGGCCCAGATGAACCACGGCCTGGCCGTTCAGCAAGGCCGGCGTGGGCTTGAACTTCTCGCAGAACTCCTGGTAGATATGGAAGGCGTCCTGCATCTGTTCCGTGCCCTGGGCCAGGGCCACCCACGCCTGGGCGAGCTGCGTCAGCGTGGCATCGTCGCTAATCTCCTGCATCTTGGCCACCAGCTGCTTGGCCAAGTCCACGCGCTGGAGGCGCAGCAGGCACTGCACGGACAATGCCATGGACTCCAGATTCGTGGAACCATGCAGGATCTTCAGGGCGTTCTCGAACTGCCCGTCGTGGCAGTAGACAATGGCGGTGGCAATGTGCCAGATGTTGGTCTCATCCTCGTCGCCGGCCACCTTGTCGGTGAGCTTCTCCAGCAGCTCCTCCGTGCGGGACGGCTGCTCAAATGCCTCGTGCACCAGACGCAGGGCCTGCAGGGGCGTGGCATTGCTCTCCTTAATGTCGGAGGCCACAATGCGTCCGGAATCGATGGCCAAGTAGGAGAGGTACATGTAGGAGAGCAGCTCCGATCCAGCCGTGCCCTGCTCCGGCAGCACAAAGTTGATGGAGCCCATGAAGTTGCCGACATAGTACTCATTGCGTGCATCGAACAGCGCCGAGTTCGTGTCCTCTTCGTTTTGCTGTCGGCTCATTTTCTGATTTTACGGGCTTATGGCAAACAAAAACTGAAATTATTATTTTGGGTGAGCTGGCTTTCCGTCGAGTTGTCAAAGTGTGACCGTAGCGCATTAATGCCAAGACCCCGTATCGGTACATGTTGCAGTTATATTAGGTGATTTCATCTGCTTTGTGGAGGCCGATAAGCATTTCCGCTCTCAGAGAGACAAGTGCTAGCAGGTGACTGTCAAAATACCGTTCTCAAAAGAGAGCAGTTCTCGCAATGAAACCACTTAATAAGTGGCATCCTGGTCTGGCATAATTAAATTAAATTAAAGCTTTTGTGCTTCAAATACTTATTATTATTAGTATTAGTATTATTTTATTTATCTTAAATTACAAACTTCTTATTCAATCTCTTCAAAAAACGGTAACCTGCTCTGCTCTGGCCAGTGTTGTAAAGTGCAATCGTCCAGAAACGGATTCAAGAACAAATTGTTTAAAGTGAAAGCTCAGTTGTACGTTAAAAGTTAACAATTGCAAGCGCAAAATCTGGTTCAACAAGTTATACCAACAATAAAGCTTCCATATTGCATTACAGTTGACCGCAAAAAAAAACCAATTGGCAGCTGCTGTCGCCGCCGAATCCCCAGATTGCCTGGCATTTCTACTCTTATTTTCGAACTCAACAAGTGTTATTGTTCCGTTTCTTATCTGGAATGTACAATCCAAATAGCAATAACCTTGACCGGGAGTATTTCCCCAGTTACCATACCACCAGGTACCAAAATCAACCGGAACCCAACATCGCCGTCCTCGAGAATTTTTTAAAGATAACCCAGCAGCGTAAGCGTAACAAGAGCCTTTAATTTATGACCAAAGGTCATGTGTTGTTGCTCGCAGATGAACGAGATTTGTCCGGGCAGGGCATCATCGTGGAGCACTTGAGCTATGGCAGCGGTCGACAGGTTGTGGACATCTTCTCCAGCAAGAACACGCCCAATCAGAGTCCACTTTTCGTGTTCGTTCACGGCGGCTACTGGCAGATGCTGGACAAGAGCCACTCCTGCTCCATTGTGGGGCCGCTGGTGCGACAGGGCTTCCGCGTGGCCGTCATGGACTACAACCTGTGCCCCGCCGTGACCCTGGAGAAGCTGATGAAGGAGTTCACTGGCTTCCTCAACTGGATTTTCGGCTATGCCGAGCTCACGAATGTCATGGAAATAACCTTTGTCGGTCACTCGGCCGGCGCCCATATGCTGGCCCGCATCCTCAACTCCCCGCAGGTGATCACTCCCCAGCGGAGCCAGATGTGCTGGGCTCTGATCTTCATGTGCGGCGTATACGATCTGCGGGAGCTGTACAATCTGGAGTCGGTGAATCCCAAAAACATTTTGGACCTGGACACGCGCAAGGCCGAAGGCTTGTCGCCCATGCTGTGGTCATACACGGATGTGGCCAGTTGGAGATCCACGCGGATGTACGTGCTGGTGGCGGAGCACGACAGTGTCACCTTCATAGAGCAGAGTCGACGCTTTGCCGAGGTTCTGAGGAAATCCGGATACCAGACCGTCTTTAAGATCTTTCCGAAATACGATCACTTTGACATCATCGAGGAGACGGCCATAGATGAGTCCGATATAACCCGGTATCTGCGCAATATCCGGAATGAATAGTCTTACTTTCAGTTATTTCATCGAGATTTTACTTTGTGTAAAACAAGCTTAGCCTAGTAGTAGTAAGTATTCCGTATGTACACTATCATATTGTGGTGGCTTAGGGGTACGGGCGCGGGCTTTGCAATAAATTAGCGTGGTTTAACCCATGTGTATAGATGAAAATATATAGAACTGAAGAATCGAATGCTGCGGGCCTAAAGTAATCTTTGTTTAAATTCTAGCGGAAGTGACTTGTAAATTGAATAAAATAAACAAATGGATTCAAGGTAAGTCTAAATATTTACTGGACCTCTAAGGTCTCTTAAGGCAATCTTGACCAGACCTTATCAAACTCAAATTTAAATTAAACTTTTGGTGCGTAATCGTAAATAGTAATTTGTTAAGTCCGACGACATAAAATCAATCGTGGTTTTTTTTGTCAGGCTTATGACGTTTAAAAGCGACATAAAGTCGCGCGAGTTTATGTCGTTTTAAGCAAGACGGACTTATATCTTCAACCCTTTCAAAGACGCTCTCTTTACTAATCTGCCACATGCCATACACACGCATTTATCGTGTTGTACCCAGCGGTAGGTACTAGTTCTCTGTATGTATGGGCGTTAGTCATCTTAGTATCGTCATTTCCCCTTTGTAAACAACTCCAAGATTACTTTTTTCTCGTAGAATTCTTTCTTCGTCAAATCTATCCATCCTACAGAGTTCTATTTAGTTTTTTTTTCTTAAAGAGTGTGTATATAAACAATTATAAACACGTAATAAAGCATAATTTTATACACTAACTAATAACTAAACTAAAGTAGTGTGTAGGGTTAAGGAGGAGGAGGAGGAGGAGGAGGAGGAAGAGGAGGAGGCGTCTTCTCCTAGGGCTCCTCATCCGAAATTACAATCTCCGCTGCTATGACAGGCTTTTCACTTGGCTTGGGATTATTGGGTTTCGGTTGCTGCTCATGGACGAAATTGGCATTTAGACTTGAGACAGAAATGATCTTCAGCTTGCCGTTAGGCGGACCCTCGTCGTCATCCTTCTCGGCGGCAGTCTCGGTTCTCGTTATATCTATCACATCCTCAGGTTCGGGCTCGGGCACTGCTTCTACCTCCGCTGCATCAGCTTCGGACTCGGCATCGCTTACCTCGCCGTTGACCCTGAAGTTGTCCACATAGGCGTCCACATCATCCTCCTCCTCGTCGTCCTCCGATTCAGTCTCATCCTCTGAGACCTCACCACCGTCCTCCTCGTCATTGTCTTTGGCTAGAGTTGCACCATCCGCCTTCTGATGTGCCTTCGCTGAGCCATTCATTAGGGCAGCCGCGGCCGCCGCCTTTGCCGCTGCCTGGGCACTGGTGCACGGCTTGTCGTCGTCCTCTGCCAAGGCAGCCAGCTTGGCAGCCTCCTCGGCGGCCCTTTCCCGCTTCAGCTTCAGGCGCGCCTCCTGACGCTCCTCCGTATTGAGATCCTGCTCACGAGCGAATCTAGAATAAAGATTTTAAAGATTAGTTATGAAACGTAGATTGAATTATCAACACTGTGTGAGCTTCCTAACTCTGCATCTTTTTGGTTTTTTAGGAAGTTCACATTATTCCCTCGTATTAAAAAAATGTAATTGCCAGAGACTGAAGCCTTAACACAGTGCTGACACTCTCAACTTGTGCTCACTTTTCCAAGACATCACTTATTTTGGTTTGCTTTTTGTTGTTCTCCTCCAGCTTGGCCAGTAGCTGCGGATCGCTGGCAGCCGGATCCTTGATATTCGCCGTGAAGTGCGTGACGGTCTCGTAAAGATCAGTCTTTCGTCGGGCCTGCAGCAATTTTCCCACTTTGGTAAAGGCGTCGTAGGCTGAAAAATATTTAAGATGTTATAGTTTTAGATTAGTAATTAGCGATTAATAAAGCAACATATCAGAGAATGATCTTCTTACATTACAAAATATGACCCATATATTTGCCATTCGCCCCGAAGAAATATATGCATAATATACAAAAAAAAAAGGATTATTTCGTCTGTGCCCTTTGTAACCTTTCTGTAATTCTTATTGTTTTTGAGATTATGAATGTTTTTAAAACATGGAGATGAATAAAAACAACCAGTTGCCATTCACCCCGAAGGTCTAAAAGAAAATACCGGGTAATATCGATTCTTTACGATTATTTCAGGAGTATTTCACTCATTTTTCTGCCAGAAATGTCAAAGAAGGCACATACTCTTCTCTAATTTCTTGTTTCTAAAATTTTAATGTTTTTGGCATAAAGATAAATTAATTTTGAATTTGGCATTCGCTCCGAAGGTGTGATTTCACTACGACATATGAAATTCTCGAAATTGATCTATATTGTTACCTAATTTTTTTTTAACCCAGATGAATAAAAAAACGTTTGCCATTCAGCCCTAAGGTCTAATAGTGTGATTCCACTACAACATATAATTAAATTTCCGAAAATGAATTACAAATAAAATACCGACTTATATTAATTTTTTGCGATTATATTAAAAGTATTTCATTAATTTTTTACACCAGAAAAAATCGAAGAAGGTAAATACCCTTACCTAATTCCTTGTTTTTAAAATTTTAATGTTTTTGGCATAAAGATGAATGAATATTGATTTTTCTGACCGCCCCGAAGGTCTAACATATAAGATATAATTAAATTCTCCATTAATAAAATAATTTTTTTTTTACACATTTGACTTTTTTCCCGAAGATCTACATACATAAAATCCGAAAAAAAAAGAATTTTCCGTCTCTGCCCTCTCTAACTCTAATTTTTTATTGTTTTTGAAATTATTAATATTTTTAAGGCCTAAAGATAACTAAAAACAAGACATTTTTTATTCGTCCCGAAGGTGTAATATACATAAATAGTAAAAAACTCGACTAATATCGAATATTTAAGATTATTTAATTTATATTTATGCCAAAAACACTCAAGGAAGGTACTAACTCTTCTCTAATTTTTTGTTTTTAATGTTTTTGGCTTAAAGATGAATGAAATAATCGAAAATAAATGATATGAAGAAGCGGAAGCAAGAGAAAGTACACTTTCGACGCCGCTATGATTCCAAGTCCCTACTCAAACGTAAAGAAAGTCAAACCAGCTGCTCATGTCATTCACATGTCAGCGAATAAAGTAGATGTTGCAGTGTAATCAATAACATTGAGAATGTGTTACAGTGAAATGGGACTCTTATTCAGTGTTAAAGTATAAGTCCATAATCGCTTACCTATCGTCTTCATCTCAAAGTTGGCCAGTCCCAGCTCCTTTTCCTTGTTGCAGTGCTCAAGCAGCTGGACCACATCGTTGTAGTCGGGAAACTGCTGCATCTTATTGACAAAGGCCGACAGGGTGCGGTTGAAGTACGGATAGGGCGAATCCTTAAATATTATGGCTTGCTTCAGCTGACGGCTGGCGCTCTTGCTCTCGCCGGTTAGATCACAGATTTTCTCGTATATTTGGCAGGCGCGCTTCTTGAAGCGCTCCACCTGCAGATAGCTGGAGTCGTCGTCGTTCAAGTCCACATCTGCCTCCTCCAGCATTTCGATCCGCTTCTTAATTGTGGCCAGGGTGCGGTTTAGCTTGCGGATGCGCTCATCTTTTCGCTTGTCCAGCGTGGGGGAAGCGGGTTCGGATACGACTTCCTCCTCCTCCTGCTCCTCCTCTGCCGCCACCTCTTCCACTTCTGCTTCCTGCTCTTCCGCCCCCTCATCCTGCATCTTTTGCTTCTTGGGCGTTGACGTACTCGGCGCTGGGGAATCCCTGGCTAATGGTTTCGATCGCTCTCTCACCTTGGCCACCCGTCGCGCCTTCAGCTCATCCACCACGCTCTTGATGTGCACATACACCATATCCGACTCATTCTTGATCCGGGAAATGGCCGTTTCGACGAACTTGCGGAAGCCTCGCGACTTGACGAAGCTTTCGTGGACACTGTAGTAGTACTTGGTCAGCTTGCCCTGGGCTAGGCGCTCCATGTCCGCCGACTTGTCCACCTCGAGGCAGAGCTTCAGCAGAGCCGCGTACTCGGGCGTGAAAGGCGCCTTAGCCGGTGGCGACGCTGCCTTGGGCTTCGCCTTCTCCTTTGGAGTGGCGACCTTTTCAGCCGCTGGTTGCCGCTTAGGGGGCGGGCTTTCTGGCAGCGCATCCAAGTCCACGACTTCCGGGTCAAGGTCAATAGAAGGTATCTTTAAGGGCGTCGGCACTTTGTTTGCCTGTTGGGCGGGTTTCACTCCGCTACTTGCAGTCTTGCTCTCCGGCTCCACTTTATCGGTGGGCGGCGTCGTGGGCGGTGACTCCACCAAGACAATTGTGGGCGTGCTTGTGGGCTGCAACTGCTCGCGCTGCTTCTGCTGCTGTTGCTGCTGCTGCTGCTGCTGCTCGAACATATGCCTTCGCCACTCCTCGTCGGACTTCTTGAGCACAGTTATGGGCTGAATGCGCTTGGCGCTGGCAGGCCGGGTCACTGGCGAAATACTGGCTCCCGGCAGGGAGTTCAACTTGAAGGCTGCCGCCTTGGCCAGCTGCTGATGCTGCACTGCAGCCGGAATTGCTGTGGGCGGTGGCGTTGTTGTGGGCGTAAGTTGGGGCGTAATGCTAGTAGTGGGCGGCAAGTTGAGCAGCAGCGGCTCATTTAGGGCAGCCGCACAGTGCGGCGGTGTGGCCAGCAGTCGCTGCGGGGGCGTGGCACTCGTTGTGAATCCCTGCAGATCTCTTGCAGTCAACGGTGGCGGCGGCGGCGTTACCGGCTTGTGCAGCGTGCTCCGAAAGGGTAAGGTGCGGGCGGCACTCATGCCCATGGGTGCGGCTGTGGTGGTAATTGCCGGCCCTGGTGGCCTCACTTGGAAGTTAGTAGCTCTGCTGTTGGGTTGGCTCGCTGTGATCTTGGGCCGCACCACGGGCGAGGTGACCTTGTGCGAATAGGCGGGATTGGGCAGCATACCAGGTGGCGGTGGGTTGAGCTTTTGCACTAGATGAGCGGGTGGAGGCGTCAGCTGCGGCTGCGGCTGGATTATCTGTTTAGCAGCCGCCTTGGACGTCACCTTGGCTGATGCCCTCGGCTGCAGCATGGGCAGCTTCTGTATCGTCATGGATTTGTGTGTTATTTGGTTGACCGAGGGCAGCACAGGTTTCGGAATGAAGGGCGACAGCTGCGGCTGCCCTGGACTCTGCTGCTCCATCACTGCCTTCTGCAGCTGTTGGGCCATCTGCGTCTTTTGCTGATGGTTAGCCGTTGGTGGGGGTTTCGCGGTTGACTTCCTCGGTTGCGGCTGCTGCTGCTGCTGTGTCAAGGGCACCAACGGCTGCACCTGCACTGGCCCCACATTGGTGTTTAGTTGTGGCATCAGTACTTGTGCTTGAGCTGCTGGTGCTCTCTGCTGCTGTTGCTGCTGCTGGAGTTGTCCCAAGTATGCTCTGTACTGCTGCTGCTGCTGCAGTTGCTCAAAAGCTGCTCTGTTCGGTTGTACCATTGGAGGCTTTGGCACTAGCTGCTGCTGCTGCGCCTTCGCTACTTGCTGCTGTTGCTGCTGCTGCTGCGCTTTTGCTACTTGCTGCTGCGGCTGCGGCGCCTTCGCTACTTGCTGCTGTTGCTGCGCTTTCTTCACTTGTTGCGCCATCCCAATCTTAGCTGGCTGCGCCTGCGGCTGGATTTGCACCTGGGCGATCTTCGGTGCTGACGGCTGCTGCTGGACTTGCACCTGGATGCTTTTCGCTGGCTGTTGGCCCATAATTGACTTTGGTTGCTGCTGGTTTTGTGCTCCAACCGCCATTTTCTGTGGCAGAGGCTTGGGTTGCTGATGAAGTTGCACGCCAAAGGGTTTCTGCTGCTGCGGCTGCTGCTGCGGCGGTGGTTGTTGTTGTCCCAGGGAAACCCTTTGCTGCACAATACCCTTCGGTTGTGGCTGCTGCTGCTGCTGATGTTGTTGCAGTTGCCCGGAAAGCGCCTTCTGCTGCTGCTGCAGCTGCTGTAGCATCTGTCCCATTGGCGCCTTTGCTTTCGCCGAACTAATCACAAGCGGCTTCTGCTGTTGACTTGGCTGCTGCTGCTGCTGACCTATCCCAACCGGCGGCTGAATCTTCGCTGCTGGCACTGCCTTTGGCACCACTACTCCTGGTGTGGCGGGCGTTGGTGCCTTGCCAACCGATGCTAGCCAGTATTGGGTGCTGGGCGTTACCTTCACCTGGTGACTGGGCACGCTGGTGATCAGGGCATTGGGACTGGGCGCCTTGTTGCTCATCGTCCAGGCCACTTTCTGGGCAGCACCCATCTTCACCTGCTTGGCCTTCATATTGTTGTTATAGCTGTGCGTGTTGTTGTTGTTGTTCTCGGCTATAGTAATGGTTATATTGCCATTAGTTATCGTATTGTTCTTCTGATGCTTGGTCACTGTTATGCCACTGGGTATGTGCATGGACTGCAGGGGATCCGTTGTTGGAAGGCTGGGCAATAATGGTGGCTTGGCTGCTGCAGTCTGTCCGGTCATGGTTCCCAGCGAGGCTTTCGGTATATTCACAAGTTTGGCGGGCAAACTTGGTCTACCAGATGTGGTGGTGGTGGCCACCATCGCCACAGGGCGCAGTGGATCTTCCAGGCGGCGCCGCTTGGCTCCGGGCGGGGACTGCTGTAAGTAAGTAATACATTAATAGGGGAATAAATAGTTAACTAATATAATATTTAAAACAATATCTCAAAGATGTTATTTTTTTTGCAATGAGACTCTTTAAAAAACCGCTCTTTCTGGTCCTTTATTTTCTCTCCAACTTATCCGGAATCCAATTCAAAAATAAACTCGACTCTGGCGAACCACTACTACTACCTGTTGGCGGCCCCGCCTGTGCATTTTAAATTTGAATGAAAATATCAACAAACAAAACACCGCCGAAGGCCCGTCGCGTGTGTGTGTGTGTGTGTGTGTGTGAGCGCGCAGAGGGGCTGTTTTTTGGAGACTTGCGAGCGCGCGCGCTTGGAGAATTGTTTTGATTTCGGCCCATATCAACGCTGACAAATTGCGTCTCAAACACACATACTGCTCTCTCTCTGGAGAGGAGCGCCAACCCACACAAGCTAGCTGGTGGGGGCCTGGGGCTAATGTAATTAACGCTCACGATACACGGCGCCGCCAATGCAAAAGTGCAAGACTCCCAAAGTCTCCATTCGAACCGTCCGGCAGCACTGTTCGTCGCAACACCTGCATCTGTGTGGGTGGGCTGGCCTGTGCATGTCGTGTCTCGCTCTCGACAAAAGCAGCGCGAAAAAAAATTAATTCCACACACTACGCGAAGCACGCACACACACACTCGGCCAGCAGCAGCAGCAGCAAGCCTATTTTAAATCCAACTGTACTTTTCCACACACACACACACACACAGCAGCCCGGCCCGCTGGGAAATTACCTCTTCCTCGGACTCCGAGCTCAGGTCAACGCATATCACCGACGCAGACATTATTGGTGCCAAAACGACTCGCACCCAATTTATTCACTTTTCTGGCAGCGCTTCGATCCGCTCGGGTCTCTTGACATTTGGACTCGCTCCCGTTGCTGCCGTCTGGTTTTTCACGCATATGGGCACAGCGCGATTTGGCTGCTTCGATCACTATTATATGATTCTCCTCTCTCTCCGTGTACTCGCTTAAAAACAATTACAATTTTTCTCTTTTCTAGCGGTGTGTCGTGCGGTTTCGATAGTTGACTGCTGGCTATCGGTGTGCAGTCTCCGAATGTGGAGAGTTTTATGGTCACACAAAGTCTTCGTTTGCAAAAAATAAATTAAAATTAAAACAATTCTTTAGAACAATGTATTAAATCTTGGCACATACACTGACGAAGTAGTTTAATTTACTTTCATTTCCTACGCTAACTAGGTTTTTAATTTTTAAATAATTCTGCCCAGGAACAGCGTTGCCACATCTTACTTAGAAATCGATTAATACAAAAGTAGGTGGCAGAGGCAATCGATTTTTCTAGGACTATCGTGTGCTACTATCATCACTAGTCTCCCCTGAAACAGCTGTCGTGAACAAAAAAAAGTTTTCCTGGTTGGCGGTAAAACTTATGAATTTTACTCGTTGGGTTGGGTTCGGGTGGTGCGGTTGGGCTTCTGTTTGGGCGGATTTATTTCTTAAGTTAATGTTTTTTTTTTTTATTTTAATTTGTTTTAGTTTGTAAGAATGAAGACCAAATTGGTGAATGCTGTGAATATTTATTTATTATTTTTTTTTTTTTTCGCATTTTTATTATTATGGCAAAAGTAACATATACTTTTGCCATAATAATAAATATATACTCCTTCGCCACTATCAGTGCTTCCCCAATCCTCCCGGGATGGGTACCAATTTGTGGGCGTCCTTC
>JAEIIU010001397.1:0-12621 GCA_018874675.1 Drosophila baimaii | reverse complement strand
GATGACTCCTTCACTGCGTTGCAAACATCATGGCAAATTTATAATACCCTCTGCAAGGGTATAAAAACCTGCTAATCATAGCATGATTTTACATTTTAAGTAAGGGTACCCATTTTAACGGAGCGGAGAGAAATCTAAACATTTAATATTGAAATCTTGGTGGTAGACTTCGCTATGCAAGTTCAAGGTCAAGGGCAATTTAGGTGACTTTTTGTTTGTATTTGGAACTACTGAAATCTTTCCTTTCTTCGATCTTAATGACATTTGTCTCTCCCCAGAAATATCAACAATTGCGTATCAAGATTCTTGGCGATTGCTATTATTGCATTAGCGGTGCCCCCGACGAGCGACCGGATCACGCCGTTATGTGCGTGCACATGGGACTATCTATGGTGAAGGCCATCAAGTGAGTAGCGAATGGAGCCAGCTCCCTGGGGAAAATGGGGAAAAGGGGAAAACAGTTTGACAGTCGACAGGCGACAGTCCGCAGTCGACGCCAAATCAACGTTGGTTCAATTAACAATAATTGCACTTAACCACGCGCGCTCCTTTTGCCCCTTTTGTTCGAAAGCCTTTTCCCAGGCGTACTCCTTGGCACACTACCAACCTGTCCATGTTGCGTGTCACTCTCTCTCTCTGTTCGTGTTTTGCAGGTATGTGCAGCAGAAGGCCAACTCACCTGTTGATATGCGGGTGGGCATACACACGGGAGCAGTGCTAGCCGGCATTCTCGGCCAGCGGCAGTGGCAATTTGACGTGTACTCCAAGGACGTTGAGCTGGCTAATAAAATGGAATCGAGCGGCAAGGCTGGGTGAGTTGAGTTGGCTTTAGCGCTGTAGCGCCACAGCCAACTCCCACTGTTGCATAATTAAAATCGGTCAACGTCAGTGTTCGTCGCTTATTACGATTTGGCTTTGTCACTTTGCCATGCAAATTTATGAGTTTTGTGGTTGCCCACCTCCTGCTCTGTTCTTTTATGGAGCCGCTTGTTCCCCACTCCTACGCGCACTAATAGTTTAATTTATTCCTTCCCATCTGCTTGCAGACGCGTTCACATTTCGGACAAAACGTTGGCCTTCCTTAATGGAGAATTCGAGGTGGAGCCAGCCTTTGGGGAGAAGCGGGAAGAGCTGCTGCGCATCGCTGGCCTGAAGACATATTTTATCACAAAGGTGGTTAAGCCGGTAAGTGGCGCGGTGTGATAATTATCAAGGAGTATATTTTATAAAAGATAGAATTGTTACTTTTCCTTCTCCGCTATTCAGAGAAATTGTAGTTAAGAAAATTTTTAATCTAAAAAACCCTACACCAGGGGTTCCTAAGATTCCAGTCTTCCATTCGGAGTCATCTTCGTTATGTATGTACATATGTTCTTAATCAGACAGTCCATTTTGCAATGTCCATCTGTCTGTAAAAGCCCTCTAGAATCGTCAAATATTATTCAGTTGGATGATAAACATAAGAGTTATCCCTAGATAGACAGATATCCCACTTCAGATGGTTACATTTAGGTCAAAATATCCAAAATATATAGGTAAATTCATTTTTTTGATGTCTTACCTATTTCAGTATTTTGATATGTCAAAGATTCGAAATTGATAAACAATATAGATTAACAAGCCATCAACTTAAAATCATTTTCAGTTCGCTTCACCATGTGCCAAAAAAATCAACGAAATCCAAGCAGAAAACTCCCATACCAGTATTAATGGTTCTATCAACGATTTGGTAATCGAAGAAGATGACGACAACGATGCCTCTTTGGATGATGAGGAGCTCCTAGCTCAAAGAGCCATAACCAATGGCCAACAGACAGCAGTGGCTGAGGATGAGGAGGAGCAGGTGAAACTGGAAAACTTTAAGCAACGATTGAAAGACGAGCTGGTAACACGTGATGGACACGAGTAAGTTGATACTTACATATACATACATATGTGCTTCCTAAGATATAATCTTGATTTATTTAAATCAAATGCATAAAGCATTTTCGCTAGAATGGTGATTACATTTTATTACAAAAACTACCTAATATCTTATCTAAAGGAATCTTACCAAGGACACAAACATATTCCTGCGCTTCAAAAACCCACAACTGGAGCAGTGTTACGCTGTCTACAGGGAGCCGTACAGCTCACTTCCCCTCCTAGCAGCTCTGCTAGTACAGTGCATTGACGTATTATACTCATACTTGGTGCTTCCTCGGTCCACGCTGCACTTCATCAATATAGCGGCGCCATTGGTTCCGATCGCCATGCTAGTGGTAATCAGCATCGCCGAAAGTTTCAGCGGCATGTTGCCCAAGTTCTTCGTGGATGTGAGCAAGCGATTCAATGACATCACATTCGTGCGCGAGCTGGCTGCCATCATTATAGCGCTCACTATTGGACTCAGCAATGTCATCGACATGGTAAGTTGGCGTTATTCTCTCGGTATTTGATGAAGATGGAGATGAAACTGTTCCTTAAGCCATAATTGGAGGGACGAACAGATATGTTTGCATTATAGCTGTTAAAGGTGACTTTCTAAGCTTTGGAATCAAAAGTGGTGGTGGGCACACAGTGACCCTTTCTCTTATGTTTTTTGGGAGACGCTGGCAAATCTTCCCGGGTGGAAGATCCGTGAAACTTTACAAAAACAGTGATTCGGCAAAAAGGGTTTGTCGGCGGTCACTCGAAATGGCAGAAACAAATTGGCCGACTTCCCTGTAGATTGCACATTCTGTCTGTCTGTCTGTTGTTTTTTATACCCTGTACTCTTAGGGTAAAAAGGTATTATAACTTAATTCCAACCAAAAAAGTCAGGGTAGCGGAGAGTAGTATGGCTTTTTCAGTTATATCTATAGAAGCCGAAAGTGTCGAACCAAACCTGAATGGGTTTTTTCAAAGATGATATATATAAATATATATATGTATTTGCACACAATTTTAACCTCTGATTCATGATTGATTTTCCTCCTTTTTTTGTTGATAGTTTTTTTTCGTCACCTTCGTGCGCACGGAGCATATTGTTAGTGAAAGCGAATTCAATGCCACGGGCGGCTTGGAGGGCGAGGTGGAGGATGACGACGGTGTGGTTACCGCCGAGCACCTGCTGCCCGAATCGTTTGTGGAGCAAATGCGCGAGGCAGTGCCCGCAGAACGCGTCCTATATCCGTCCTACCTGAGTAATTTTGGAATACTTATATTGATTGCGATCGCTGTAATTGCCCAACTCACTCATCTTACAAAGATATTACTGCTGTTATCCATCGCCGGTGAGTTTTGTTTAATTGTTGGACTATAGACGTTTATAATCAAATTGTAACCATTTAATTTCCTTACTTTCTTAACACAGGTCTGCATTGCTACTTTAATATATTCATAATGCAAGATTTTTATGCCTTGGAGGATGATTTGGCACATCAACCGTAAGTAGACAACATTAATTAATTAAAAAACCAAATAGGTAATTGTGATACCAAGTTTAGGGTCTTAGGCTTGCCTTAAATATTTTCAAGACTAGGCTTTTTGTGTATTTTCGTGTTCCATAACCAATTTTAGCATAGTTTTTTAAATAAATACTCTTTCTTTCCACCTAGTATAATATCTACACGTTTCTGCGCCTCAGGACTTCTGTTGGTAGCTGCCTTGGCGTTAAGCACCTTGGCTAGACATGTGAGTAATAATACTAGCAAAGACATACAGGAACTCTTTTTATATTTATACTTTATTAAATTATAAAATGCAGATGGATCACGAGGATCGCGTAATTTTCAAGTGGAAAACCGAGGTGGCCGAGCAAAAGGAGACTGCCAACGATATGCGGCAGCGCAACGAGGCTTTGGTCTACAATGTGCTACCCGTTCATGTGGCGGAGCACTTTATGAAGAACACAAAACGCTCCCACGATGATTTATACTCGCAGAGCTACGCGGAGGTTGGAGTTTTATTTGCCAGTATGCCAAATTTTTCGGGTATGATATGGGAGGAACTTTCATTTTCAAGTTACTTAAACACACTCGAATTTACAGATTTCTATTCGGAAGAGACTGTTAATAATCAGGGCTTGGAGTGTCTACGTTTCCTCAACGAGGTTATTTCGGATTTTGATGCGGTAATATATTGTATTATATTTTGCGAAACCTTTTGATAAAACGTCGCTTGATCACATCTCTTTCAGTTGTTGGAGCTGCCACAGTTCCAAGACATCATAAAAATCAAGACAATCGGTTCCACCTATATGGGTGCCAGTGGCATTAACCTGCAGCGCAATCTGCGAAACGACGCTCCCATCACAGAACGCTGGTCCCACCTGGCGGTTTTGGTGGAGTTCGCATTAGAACTGAAGCACGCCCTTCAGGGCATCAACGAACAGTCCTTTAACCATTTCGTCCTTAAGATGGGCATTAATCATGGCCCGATAACGGCGGGCGTTATTGGGGCTCGCAAGCCGCACTATGACATCTGGGGCAATACGGTGAACGTGGCATCGCGCATGGAGAGCACTGGCAAAGCGGGCGCCATTCAAGTCACCGAGGAGACATGCAACATTCTCCAGCAGTTTGGATACACATTCCTGCAACGTGGCTTGGTGGCTGTCAAGGGAAAGGGCCAGTTGATGACCTATTACTTGCAGGTTAGTAATATTTTGAGCTAATAAGGGTTTTTAAGATCCGGCTGATCTTTTGTAAATTAAATTTGTATTCTTTTGTTAAAGTGTTGTTCCTTGTTCCATTTTTCTATGTGTTTTGAAAGTTTTTAAATGTTTTGTCTTTATAATTTTCGAACATGGGTAACAACGACTTTTATTGATTCATTAAAAACTAGTTTGTTACTATCATTAAATTAAATTATATTTCCTAAGTTAAAATACTTGTTAACCCTTCTGCATTTAAATTTTGGGGTTCCCTCTTTTGGTTCATAAGTTATTTCCGATTTTTTTTTGTTGGAAATTATGTGTGTAATTAATGTTAATATTAATATCACCATTGTTCTACTCATTTCGTTTTGTAAATACAAATTGCTAATTTTTAAAAAGATTTTCCTGTTTAAAAGTTTAATTTTTTTATCCTAAGAAGCACAGAAAAAAAAAATTAATTAAAAACCATATAAAAAGCACACCAGTATCTTGGCAAATTACACGGTTAAAAAAACAAATAAAATGAGGGGTAAATGTGAACAAAATATTGTTAAATATTCGAAATACTCGAGAAACTGTGCAAAGAATTGAAATGCGAATTATTAAAAGCATAATACATTCGTAATACGTGTAATTTGTTTAATTTTAATCGTCTTCAATTAGAATGTAAGCTTAGAAGCATTAAAAACTGATTTTGAAAATACTTTTTTACTTCTCTTCCAGGGTAAATCGCAGCCCAATGCAGAGCCAGCAGGAGCAGCACCCTCCATTGAGTTACATGGACCTGAGGCATTGCCCCTAGACTCCACCGTCGAGCTGGAGGCCTCCGACATTAAGACGCCCCTACTGAAGATTAAGGGCCAGGAGAGGTCAGGGGAGACTGAGGGGATTGCTGTTCAGGAGCCGGAGAGCTTGGGAAATGGAAATGCTGGCCAAATGGGAGGGGAATCACAATCTTTGCTACAATAGTTTGCTAAGTTTCGTTTTTATTTTTTGCACTTGAGCCTGTGTGAGAGAGTGTGGATATAAAATCAAGTCTCAGCGTGAAAGCCTGCGTGACTGTGTTAGTGAAAACAAAAGTTAACTGTTAAAAAGCTATTACTCTTGCTACGTATTTGTTTTTGCATCAGTATTCGTGTGATATTCAATTTCAAGTGCAGCAACCTAAATTATAACTACTTATCTTATAGATTTGCTTTCAAAAAGTTGGAAAACGGCGTACCTAAGAACAAGAAATATATTTCACTTTTAAGTAGATACATTGGACATACGACAAGGTATTTTAAATTACTGTAAGTCTGTTTTTGTTTCAACGGAAATTGTTATCTCATTTTCAAGAACTGTAATATATACGTTTACTTTCATTTACTACTAACTTATCGATGTGTAGTTGACTAGGTCCACAAAACCACATTTTGCATCTCAATGTGTAAGATATAAATATGCGCTTAAGCTACGGAAAAATACATATAAAATACGTTAGGTCCTAAAACATGGTTATATAGAGAACGTCAGTTGAGAATCCGAATCCCACCACAAAAAGCAACCCACAAGTCAGTCCAAAAAGCAAACAACACAAACGAACTTTAATAAATTAGTTAACGAAAAGAGCTAACAAATAGAAAATGTCAAAAACGACAGGCAGAAAGAACAGATTAAAATCCTTGTCCTGCTTTCTTGGACGAAGCTAAAAAATATATATGTATGTACACCTTCATATATGTATTTAGATATAAATAAATGTAAACTAATTTAAATATTACATAGCATCGCATGCTCATTAGAATTTCAACGAATTAGCAAAGAAACAACAAACGAACGAACTTACCAAGAATAACGAAATCATAAAAAGAAGTAAATCTACTCGCTCCCCATTCGGTTCTAATGCGTTGGTCCATCTGTCTCTCTTCCCTCCATAAGTTTATTTCCTTCCGATGGCTAAAAGCATGACAATCAAGACGAGAAAAACGGCTTCAATGATTGGGTTTGCTTCGAAAATGTCAAAGTTCTATCCACTGGTTAACTACAACACAAAAAACAAAAAACAATTATTTTAGGTACGAGTTTATTTAATAGATTTAGGGAAACGCTTTAAATTTTGTCGATATGTATATGTTATATGTTGTGTTTTTAAGCTATGGCCACAAGGAACGAAATATATTTATTTCAGCATTTGCGATTATTTTTTCTTAAAAAAAAGATACATAAAAAAGTAACAAAAATGTAAACTTAGCAAATTATAGCGAAATAAATAAATTAACACCTAAAGGAGTGTTTCTTTGGGGGCTACATTCACGGGAATTGAACATATTTTTACATAGGGTCTCCCAGTAAGAAAATGAGCTCATTTAAATTCAAAACACCACATTATATATTCGCCATTTGAAATTCCCGCCAACTGTCGATAAGTCTGATTTTTCGATTATAGTGATGGTAGTTGCAGAAAAACACTCGATGATTGGCAGAACAATACCCAAATAATCGATACTATCGTACGAAACGAAAAAATGCTGTTGCATTTCATTATTTGTGTCACACAAGGAAAATATAGCATTTAGCCGAAGATGCGGAATTGGCAGATACTGCTAGAGTATAACCATGACCTTAGTTAGATGTCCTAAATCCTAGCTTGTTAACAGCCTTAGATAAAAGAATTTTAAATAAGACCGCCAAACTGAATCTACTAAGGCGCTCTTATGAGCAAACGCATTTATGAGCAAATAGAATTTTGAGATCGGATGTTGATCAAACTTGGAAGAAAGGCAATTCTGGAATTACGCAGCGAGGCTATTTTGCGTTATCAGCTTAACAACTGATTAAACATTATTCTTTTATTCTTACATAAAAGTGCTTTGAACAGCTGTGGTTAGCAGTGGAAACGCTCTTTTTCATTCTCTGTATGTGTGTGCGTGTGGGCAACCCTGGCATCGCCAGGGCAACTCTGTGTTATCGTCTCCGTCTGACGACCTATTTTTCGATAGCAAAAAAAGTGCAAAATATTAAATTCTCGGCGTAATTAATTAGTAAATAGAGTAATTTAAGCAGTAGGTGAGTGTAGCCGACGACAAGCCACTGCAGCTGCGCCCCGTCGGTCCGCATGGCGACGCCTGGTCAGCTGTGAAATGGGCCGAGGGCAAGGCCAGCAAGCTGCCAAGCTGCGGCCGCGGCCCCCACACAAAAAGCGAGCGAGCTGCACGATTATGCCAAAAGGCAGAAGCAGTCGCCTCTGCCGACGTTGTCTGTGGGTCGTCCGTCCGCTCGCAACCGTGTGTCCCTTAACCGTCAATCTCTAAATATCGCACCCACCCGCAGCCATAACACCTTCACATCCAGCCCCAGACGGAGGACCCAGGATCCAGATTACGACCCAGACCCAGTCGAGATGTCGCTCAAGCCCAAAATAGTCGAGTTTGTCGATGTTTGGCCGCGCCTGCGCTGCATCGCCGAATCTGTGATAACTCTCACCAAGGTGGAGCGGTCGGTATGGAACACGAGTTTCAGGTGAGTCTGCCCCCCTCCAGCACCAGTCGTCGGAGTAATAGCACACGGAAATATATGCCTGAAACTCGCAAATTCCAAGGGGAGAAGAGTAAATAACAATGAAGTGATGTCCAGTAAGTGCGGAATGTGGCTGTCGTATCAATTGCCTTGTTGGGCAGCCATTCGAACCACAGCAGACACAAATGTAAACAACTAACTTGGGTGTAGAATCGCCAATGAGTTGCAGAAATTCGTAATCAACAAAACCAAATAAATCTCTCCCTAACATAATTTCAAACAAATTATGCAACATTAACTCGAAAAGAGTGCTAACCATAACTAGTTAAGAGCATCCAGGAAACCGAATAGGCAACAGTGCTATTATTCCGACCTCCACTGTTTCTATATGTTTTGGTTTTGTGCAGCGTGAGTTGCCAAAATGTAGAATCGCTAAAATAAAACACACTAACACATCCATCCGCCGTCACCTCCACACCCACCCCACGTCGTGTAGCGACGTGTACACGCTGTGCGTGGCCCAGCCGGAACCGATGGCCGATCGCCTCTACAGTGAGACAAAGCACTTCCTCGAGCAGCACGTCCAGGAGATGCTGGCCAAAAAGGTGCTGATCGAGGGCGAGGGTTCCATCTCGAACGGCGGCCCGGATCTGCTGCATAGGTACTACACCACTTGGATGGAGTACAGCCAGGGAATCAAGTATCTGCACCAGCTGTATATGTAAGCATCCAGTCGGTCCACAAAGCAACCCAACTAATCCATGGCTCCTCCCCAGCTACCTAAACCAGCAGCACATCAAGAAGCAGAAGATCACCGACACGGAGTCGTTCTATGGAAATCTATCTAGCGATGCTGCCGAGCAGATGGAGATCGGCGAGCTGGGGCTCGACATCTGGCGGCTGTACATGGTTGAGTACCTGGCCACCGAGCTAGTGCGCCACATACTGGAGGGGATTGCTGCCGATAGGGCTAGCAACGGAACGTTGGATCACCACCGCGTCCAGATCATCAACGGGGTTATCCACAGCTTCGTGGAGGTGCAGGACTACAAGAAAACTGGATCACTGAAGCTGTACCAGGAGCTCTTCGAGGGTCCCATGCTGGAGGCCAGCGGCGCCTACTACACAGACGAGGCCAACAAGCTGCTCCAGCGCTGCTCCGTCTCGGAGTACATGCAGGAAGTTATCAGAATACTGGAGTACGAGAGCCGGCGAGCCCAGAAGTTCCTGCACGTCAGCTCGCTGCAGAAGCTGCGCAAGCAGTGCGAGGAGAAGTTCATCAACGATCGGCTGGGTTTCATCTACTCGGAGTGCCGTGAGATGGTGTCCGAGGAGCGGCGCCAGGACCTGCGCAACATGTACATTGTGCTCAAGCCCATACCCGACAACCTCAAGGCCGAGCTCATCACAACCTTCCTCGAGCACATCAAGAACGAGGGCCTGCAGACTGTCGTCGCGCTTAAGGGCGAGAATATTCACATAGCGTTCGTGGAAAACATGCTAAAGGTGCACCAAAAGTTCCAGGAGTTAATCGCCGACGTCTTCGAAAACGACTCGCTCTTCCTTAGCGCGTTAGACAAGGCCTGCGCCAGCGTCATTAATCGCCGTCCCACCGAGCGCCAGCCGTGCCGCAGCGCCGAATATGTGGCCAAATACTGTGATACGTTGCTGAAGAAATCAAAGACCTGCGAGGCGGAGATCGATCAGAAGCTCACCAACAACATAACAATATTTAAGTATATCGAGGACAAGGACGTCTACCAGAAGTTCTACAGTCGGCTATTGGCCAAGCGTCTTATCCATGAGCAGAGTCAGAGCATGGATGCGGAGGAGGGAATGATCAATCGATTAAAGGTATGTGCTGCTTACTGTATCAGGTTTGGTATTGCAAGAACGAAAGGAGAAAATCTGAACCGAGAACACTCAGCCGAGGAAATACGACAAGGAAGGAAGGTTTCTTGTTAGACAGTGAACCAGCGTAAAGGGTTTTTATGCAAAGGGTTCACATGCAATAGGCAGAAAATGGTGTCTTCGACTACATACTCTGTATACATTCATGATCCGCAGAGTCCATTTTGCCATGTTCCCCTATCATTCTGTCCGTATAAAACACTAGCTCTCATATATTAAGACAATAGATTACAAAGGTAGACTTTCAATTTTAAGTTCTATTAAATTATCGAGCTCACTTACCTACAGCAAAGACTCTCTACTTACTAAAACACCAAACGCCATACAATTTTTTTGCACACCCATTTTTCGTGTAGGACATAGCGCAACGTGCTAGAAAAGACGGTTGAAATTGAGACAGAGAGAGCGCGCTCCATAGCCGCCCTTTCTCTCTGTCTCTTTACGGCTATAGAGAGCGGCTGAGCGTAATTTTCATCCAAAAACAGACAATTTTGCTGGCGTCTGGCAGGTTAAATGTTTGGTGGTTACTCATCTTACTAATTCTAGCATCTTTGCTGGCAGCTTTCTTGCTTGTATCCGGCTCCGATTCTAAATAAATGTATTATTACCTCTCCATATATATAAAAGCTTACGTTTTGTATCCGTTACAACTTACAGCAAGCCTGCGGCTATGAATTTACAAATAAACTGCATCGCATGTTTACGGATATATCGGTATCTACAGATCTAAACAACAAGTTCAACACTCACTTAAAGGACACAGATGTGGATTTGGGTGAGCTCTTTCATCACGCCTTAACCTTTCGAATTGGTTTATAAAAATGCATACTATGCAGGTATCAATCTCTCAATTAAGGTACTGCAAGCAGGAGCTTGGCCTTTGGGATCGACGCAAGTTATACCATTCGCGGTGCCACAGGAATTTGAGAAATCAATTAAAATGGTATGTTTCACATTTCGAAAATGTTTACAATCAAACATGGGTTAACAAGTGTCTTCTAGAAAGCAAAAGTATAAAAAGGCAGTTAACGTTGGAGTTCGATTAGTAAGCGAAATGTCGCTAATAAGATCGAGTGGTTACGATCGAAAAAGCTGTACGACGAAACCTCGCTCTGTGTGTTTGATCTGGCATATGTATATGTACATATGTATGTAGTGGTGTCTAAATAAAATTAGAAAGAACTAAGACCTCGAGTTGGCTGAACGCTTTATTTACAAAAACCAGGTCGCTCAACAATTAAATGTTATTAAAACAAAAATAATAATCTTAGGATAATAGCGATCTTTGTTTGGGTTTGTTGGTTACTTTTGCATTACATATTATCTGAATGGTTTTGATGTGTAGATCATAAACATATATATATCGACACATGCTATTCAAATTTTTATATTTTACAAATTATAATAACCCAAATTCGACATGCTAGTTTTTCTGACATATAGTAGTTCCCCCTTAGGGAAAATACAAATATTTAAACTCTGGAGAAAATTTTATTATTCGAACTTCTTCGCATATGTTGAGTAGAAACTTCTCGTAGTTGCAACCAACAATAGTCGCATTTTAAGAGACATGCGCGAACCTAATTATATAAAAATATACAATTATTCGAGTCAGCTAAACGCTTAATTTACAAAATTAAAGGTCGTTAAATTCAATTGCCATTTTTCAATTAATGTTATTTTAATTAAATGCTTTTACCACTTACTAATCATATGGATTTCATCATGATTTGAATTAGTTGTTGGTAATTCTGTCCTCTTTTATTTCCCAAAAATCCGTCAATTTCTTTATGAAACTCTTTCTAATCTGCTTTTTCTGCAGGACTTAATGTTTTTGAGAAGTTTTCGTCTGCGAATAATTTCCTTATACCCAACAAATATACAGGCTTTGATTTTCTCCATTTAGTTTTGGAAAATTCGTCCTTAGGTATGCCATTCCCTTGTTGTGCGGATTTTTGGCCAAAACTTTCACAAAATTTTCCATTAGACCAAATTTAATTTTCAGCGGGGGAAGTGACACTTTCTGTATCCACAAGTGCTTCTTTAAGCACATAACCATTACTAATTATATAATCCTTACGAGTTGTTGTGCAGCCCATTTTGTCCATATTAAAAAAAAAACCAAATAACAAAATCAAACAATTTGCCTCAGGAAACATTTTTGCAGCAAAAATGACAATTGTTGAAATTGGGTCATTTCATTTAATTTTTCATATCTCTTGGAATTTGCACTCGTTTTGCGTAAAATTTCATCAAAAACTATCAAATTTTTAATATTTTGTTAGTTTCAGCGCTTATATCTCCATTAATTAAAGTCCGATCACAACAAGCAATATGTTTTTTGGAAAGGTGCACATTTGTCGGACCAACGGTTTACGAGAATTTAAGACTAAAGGAAAGCAAGTGCAAAAAATCTGGCTATTGACAAATATTTCAAAAACGATTCGTTGGAAATTTTTTTTAATTAGTTCAGCTAGATCAGCAAATCAAAATTAGTCGGAAAAAGTGTCTCATCGTTTATTTCGAAAAAAAAAACAAGTAAGAAAAGCTAACTTCGGGCGGAACCGAAGTTTATATACCCTTGCAGATAATTT
>JAEIIU010001394.1:0-13565 GCA_018874675.1 Drosophila baimaii | reverse complement strand
AAATTATCTGCAAGGGTATTTAAACTTCGGTTCCGCCCGAAGTTAGCTTTTCTTACTTGTTTTTATTTAATTCTAATGCTTGTTTATATGACATAAATTGCATTTTTAGTTACAACTTGAATGAAAAATATTAATGATTGCTTTAAATCGGAACACGCTTACTTCACTATATATTTAACATAAATATTTAAAGTCTATAAATCAATCTTTTTATGGAAAAAATGAGTTAATGAGTGATTAATAATCCATACAATATATCATGTACATATATTCAAGATAAATTCATTAAATTTCATGATAAAATGCATAATATCTCTTAAATACTCCTCTTAAATGGATCTAAATAAACAATTCAATTATACAAATAAAAGTATTTCAATTTTAAATGTAAAAATTAATCAAATAATATATTTTTGTAATTATTGGATAAATAAGAGCTTCTTAGCTTAGAAAATATCTGAATTAAAACAGACAAAATCCAAGTTAGCAGCACTGACTGAGATGGATGGAAACTGCCTAATGTGCGGCTCTATCTCTTGTCTTGTTTACCTCATTTTCCATTTTCCCTCTGCCTTTTTTTTTTGGGATTTTCCTTGTAGTCTGTAGTAGAGACTCCACTCAACTGTCCGACGGCCACGCAATACGCACAAATCGTTTGTCGGCTTGAAAAGAAACTGGCCAAGCACATCGGCGGCGAGGAGTTCCTTCAGTGCAGCAGCATGATTTTGCTGGATAAGCAGGTAAGCACTGAGAAAAAAATATGGCATTTACAGAACCAACACTTTAAAGTATTCTACAGGAAGAAAAATAAAAGCGAGACCAAAATAAAAGATCAGAGTTTAAAATTCTCTTATATTTAAGTGATATATAGTATAGAAAAATACATATTATTTACAAAAACGTACAGGAAAGCCCCATTTAAATTATTAAAATATTAAACAAATTGTAGGTACATTTAATTAATTTAGATCCCCCTAGATACTGTCGCTCAAATGAGCACCCCAGGAGGAAAATCCGCACACTTAACCAACTTAATGAAATTATATTCTTCAAGTTAAATGCTCGGCTAAATTGCAAATGTTTCCCTCTGCATAAGTCAACATTCGCCATAAGAACAATCTGCAGTTCTGCATAAATTACACAGAGAGAGAGCACTCTCTGGCCCAAACAATCGCACACTCACACCCACACACACACACACTCGCGTGCACACACTCACTTCCAGGCGCCTACAAGGACATGCAATTAAAATGACGACAAGCAGCTTCATTAACAATGCCCCCTCCGCCCATCTTCTTCTACCCTGCCAAGCGTCTCATTTCAACAACAAGTCTCTGCCATTTCCATTTTTTTAAATGCAGAAAAAATGGGACCAACCATCCACATCGGGCGGACCGCCAGGCGCCCAGGATCCGAAGAAGACATGCAACCTGGAAACGTATCTGGATTGGTCGGCACGTCTCCGTCTGTTTGTCTGCAATGAGATACTGCAGGTGAGTGGACGGACGAGCTCATAACCATTTTGGGGGTCAGGCCAGCTCTCTCTGTTCAGTCCGGTGCACTCGGCTCTGCTGCACTTCATTCCAAGTGAGTCCAGAGCAAGTTAAGCGGAGCGCACGAGTCCTTAGACCCAGTGGATTGAATTAAAATTCCCATGCATGTTGAATATGCAGGGCGAGCACGTCCAGAGATGTCCTGGACGGTTCCATAGCAGCGGGCAAAAATATAGAGCACTTGAAGGAACTTAAACATTACAAGGATGCCAGAAAATATTTATATAGAAATACTGTATCGATATTTGACACGAAGACACAATATATTTTAACAATATATGCGTAATAAATCCAAAAAATATGTAAGGATTTCCATGAATGTATATTTGTATACTTCAAAATCCCTTTCCTCTAATGTGACGTCATCATTTCCTGGTTTTTATTTATATATTATTAAAACCAACCCAATAGTCTCAAAGATAATGTAATAATTACTATTATTCCAACCGCTACTGTAAGATCGGCTCAGGCAGACACGCTCACAAGATGGCATATAATTTATGCCGTTCGTAACTGTCTCATTGACAGTTTGCCAGTTGGCCGTGTAAGCGTGTCGTTAAAACTTTGGCCAAGTCACGTGGGTCCAGGTCCAGGGCCTGCCCAGTTCCGAGTGCCAGGCCCAGGCCAGGTCCCTTCCCTCTACTCCGTCTAACTAACTTCCGTAATCAAATAAATCTTTAATTTTCCCACTGTTGCCTGTGTAACATCATTGTCTGCATATTCCAGAGCGGTGGCATCGAGGGTCGCAGCCGAACTGTGGAACTCTGGAGCGGCGTGGCCCAATATTGCCTGCTTGTGGGGAATTACAATAGTGCCACGGCCATTTTGGAGTCCCTGGAATCCCCGGCGATAGCCAGGCTAAAAGTTACGGTGAGTTGAGTTAGCTAACAACTATCTGAAAACTATGCCAAATAATGGCAATTAAATTTGCATAAAGCAGTAATTAATTACGACCCTAAACACACGGTTGATACATATATGCCATTATAAATCAGGCGAAAAAATATCTAATTTATTTTGGTTTCCATTTATCGCAAACAAAAACAAACCAATTCAATGATATATTTATTACTGCGGGAAATAAATGGTTATGAACAGCCAGCGGGAATTATATTTAAAGGAAATTATTCTATCTATTTAGATTAAGTTTGAATTAGGGAAATACATTGGAACCGAACCAGGAAACTGGATTTACTTGAGGAAAAATCTTACTAAAATTTTATCTTAAGACATTTTGAATTTTAACAAATTCACTTTGAATCAGCTTTAAAAGTAACCAGTCAGATTTTAATCACGCACAAATCATAGTCTTTACTTTAAAGCAAAACTTAATTACGCGCACTTTCAACTTAAGACACAGAAAATAATGACAGCCATAGGAACGTGCCAGTACATAAATTTTGCGAAAATAAATGCTGGAAATTAAATAGACAACAATTTTATAGGCAAATTACGTGGCGAGGCAGCGAAATGGGTTTTTGTTCATAATTCCCCCAGCAAATGGCGCAGTGAAACTTTAATTGGAGTTCAACACAGCACAACGAAGGTCTCCGGCATAATAGAGGGCGAGAGGAAAAGCCACTAAACCAAATGGAATATCATTTGGGGCACACTCACACACAGACAGACATCCAGACTTCTCAATGACATTTTCATATATAGCAAAGCAAACATTTCAAAGAGTAAATTTCCATAAACTCGAAGAGATCTGAAACTTAAGCTTAGCTTGGAGTTATCGTAAGCAAAAGTACCAGTATAATCATTTGCTCAAAGAATACAACAAAACGAGCAAGGATAATAAAATTGCTCCTTTTGCTTTGGCATAGTGTGTGTGAGTGTGTGTGTGTGTGTGTGTGGGAGTGTGTGTGGGAGTGCAAGCGTATATGTGCACTGTAATTGCACGCTGTAAAAAGTTAGAAAGCAGCGCCTTGAGGCCATTTTCTTTCATGCTTAGACAAGAAAAAAATTGTAGAACTTAAGGCGAAGGATAAAATACCCTAGATTCAATATTTTAAAACTAGAAAAAAACTCTATTTATAAAGAACCCGAAAATAATAATTAAATTAAATAATAATTGAAACAAATTAAATCCTTCCATTTCTAAGACCAAAATAGTTTCTTAAAGTAGGACTTTTAGATAATTTCCTATTTAATTAATTTGTATAAACCAAAAACTTCAATTACTTATAATTATTATTATTTACATTGATTTTACATTGTAGGGCCAATGTTTAATTTAATATTTAATTTAATAAATCAAACCTCTTTAACAATTAAAGATACCCAAAAAGAAGGACACTCCTTCCCATCATGTCTAGAAAAGCTTCTTGCTTAAGGAAACTATATATATCTTCTTTGCCCCCCTTTTATCCTTTTCCCTTGCTCTTCATTTGTGTGTGTGAACTCGAGGAAAATCTTTTCGCCACCAGGCCGGACCCCAATGCCTAGGATATTTGTACGTGTCAGCAGATATTTATGCAGCCTAATGCATTTCGGCGTAAAGGAGCTTAAAAGATTTGGGGCCATGTTCGAATTTGGTCTGTGGGTTTCCAGTTAAATATTGAACCATGTAATGGCATTTGTTCGGACTCTAATTGATTAAGGATTTTGTTTTTTTCGTCGGCAATATACTAAATATTAATGGAATAGAATATTTATTTTAATTAAAGCATGCAAATTGCTTTCACCGGCTCTTAGATATCTGCTGCCATCAAAAGGAAGTTTGGAATAATCATTCAGGGCTGTAATTTTTGTGCCACGTTGTCATAACAACGAAAGTTTTTCCACCGACTTTTTGTTTACACAAAGGCTTCCAACGCTGAAAAAAAAAAGCTGCAAAAAAACTATATTGAGGGGGGAGATGGCCACGCCCAAGCAACCACATTTTCGCTGCAGTTGGCCCAATTCCATCAAGTTTATATATTTACTCAGTTATTTGGCACATCGCCCGCACCTTTGGCCCTTTCAGGAGGCTCGCCTCCCCCCGCCGCCCCCACCTCAATAGACCGCAGCGTGTTGCCGTGCATTCAGCAGCAAATGAAGCTAGTTTTCATTAAAAAACTTTTTAATTAGTTAATGGATTCCGCATTTTCCCCTTCTCTTCATTTTTTTCGGCTTCCCTTTGCCTTCCTCTGCCGTTTAACACTAGACTTGGCATTCCTTTTTTTGCCTTTCATAATGAAAAAATCAAGTTAAAAGTTACTTAATGCTTGCTCCTCGGTGCTTTAAATGCCTTCGGCTTATATTTTATTCATCATGAAGTGGAATGTTCCGTGAAAGTTTGTCCTGTTTTCCTGTGGAAATTCTGATATAAAATTTATTACTGAACAAAATAAAAATGTAAGCTGCATTAATCAGTATAAAGAAAAATGCTTTTAAGTAAATCGGATTGGGATTGGGATTATATTTTACATGAAATCATAATTTGTGATGATTTTTATATGGCTAAAGACAGGAGAATTTCGTGTGTTTCCAAGGCTAATTTATATATAATTCAAATTGTGTGCCCGAGTTTCGTCTGCTTTTTAATTCGTACTCTCGTTGCACTTCAGTCGCTATAAATTCTGCAATGCTTTTGTACATTTCGCTGGACAATGGGCGCTGAAAAGTATGCAGCGAGAAATGAAAAATGAAAAAAAGGGAATCCCCTTTTGCCAAATAAAAAATGAAAAGGAATTGCATAAATTTACAGAACTATGCATAGTTGTGGAGGGAGGGGGGCAACGGTGGGCGTGTCGCATGCATTGTGTATCAGCCAGAGAGAGATATATATATATAAATATATATTTCTATAGTTACTGCTGAAATGTTTATGAGTGTGTATGGAAATGATGGCAATAAATGTGACTGAGTGTGCGTCGTCGTCCACAAAAAAAAAAAAAAGAAAATTCCTCAAACAGCTTTAAATTATCCGCCAGAAAAAGAGGTGTATAAAACGTTATTATGCATTTACTCCCTTAACGAGGCATTGCCTTTTTCCTTTCCTTTTTTCAGCAAACAAAAGAATGTTTTTTCAATGTAAACCCTGAAATAATAAATTGCCCTGATCCCTTAAGATGCTACTTCCCCCCTCCACCTTTTCAATGCCCCAATACCACACTCAGTTTAATGCTTGTAAAATCCCACAAAAAGCATTTCTCTGATGCCCCTCACAGAAATCCTAATTAATATGTTATCAGGCGAGGGCCAAATGTCGCCCATAAAATTCGATCTAAAGCTTTTCGGCGCAAATTACAAGCATAAAACTCACACAGACGGACAGAACAAACAAAACCATAAACTTTTACAACCCAAAAAAAAAAGGAAAAGAGCGACAAAAAAGAACGACCAGCACATGATAGAAGAAATGAGATGGCGCGAGAGGAGGAGGAGGGAGGTGTCCCCTTCCGTATCAAGATTACCACTACGAATGATGCTCATTTATGGATTTCGATTTGATTACAGTGGAGCAAATTGCAAGTGACGTGTCAACAATTGGACTGCATGCAGCGCCATGCCGAGGGCCATGGACATTTATGGCAGAAGCAGGCCATCGTCCTAAATGAGCAACAGCAGCAGCAACAGCAGCAGGACGGGCTTCAACTCAAGACTGATAAGCAGGCGGCCAAGGAGAAGTCCTGCGGAGTCGTCAAGGCAGGAGGAGGAACAGCAGGAGGAGGAGACGGAACTGCCACATCATCAATGACCATTGCAGTGCCCGACACGGATGAGAAGCCTTCGACAAGTGGGCGAGTGGTGATGGTGGCTAGCACAACAGGCACTTCCGGTACGAATGTACATATTTCTGACACGGGAAAAAAATCAACAAACCCTCCTATCTAGTTATATCTTTTAATTTGTTGAAGTTATTATATTTTACTTTTTATTTTACAGTTTTTTAGCTAAATATACTCCAGTTTATATAGAGCACGCAAAAATCTCTGTTTTATATTTCTTAGTTCGTTAAACCTTTATTTCCCTGATTAATAATAATTAATTATCAATTGAAAACCCCATTTTTCCCTCTCTGCAGCAGCTGCAACAATGGAAACAACTCCAGTGCCTGTGGCTGGCAGCAGCAGCAACAATGAGGAGGCTGCAACAGCAAAAACAACATCAATAGCAGCGGCAGGCACAACAGGCACAACCACACCATTAGCTGCGACGGGAAAGCCAAATGATTGGGTTGTTATTCCAGTGTTTGCGGATATTGTTAAACTGGCACTGGGCGAACGTGAGAACTGTTTGCAGCGGTAAGTTCAATTTGGCCGGCCTGATTGATGTGGCATCATCAGAGCACAACCGGAGAACCAAATTCGGGGGCGAAATAAATCCGCCCGGCCAAGGGGTCGTATGATTAATATATTGCTCATTCGCATCCGACAAACAATTGGGTTTTTGCCACACAACTCGTCGTCGACTTTCGTTCCATTTATCTCTCGAACGTATTTGTACACTCATTTATATTTATTTGCGCTTTAAATTTAATTAACCGCAGAGTGGCAAAATAAATGATTATGGGCCAGGCGGCCAAGACTGGAAATCATTTTAACGGAAATTCATATAAAAAAGACCATAAATAGCTTTTCCTCTCTCGGTTTCCATTTATTTATGTTGTTGTTTTTTTTTTTTACTTTATAAAACCGATTGAAACAGAACGCGTTGAAGACTGAAATCAGCGGAAATAAATTTATTTTCTTTTTCTAGAGTATTTATTTTAAATTGACTTTCACCGCCGATGATGAAATTGCACAAAAACATATATATTTAAATGAGATTTTGCCTTTAAAGCGGCTTGGTTTATGTGTTGTTTTCAATATTATTAATACTATTGTTAAGGTTTTAATTAATTGTTTGCCAAAAGGTACTTGATAAAAAGGATCATTTATGTGTTTTTATATGAGAACATCAGAAATTGAATTACTCTTTTAAACTGTTGCTTTAATTAGTTAGGAAGATTTAATTATAATAATGATTAACAAACTTAATAAGATTTTAATGTATATTTATTTAAAGATTTACAAAGAGTAGGTTACATTTTACTTATTTCAAAAACTAAAGAAGTTTAACTGCTGTTTGGCAACATAAATATAATTTCCTAATACCCAAAACAAAGCTAATATTTTATTTACACATTTTAAATGCTATGCCTGTTCCGTTGCATTTTCCTGTTAATTATTCACTCGGCTTATTTTCCACTGCAAGCTAATTTACCATTAAATGCATCATTTAGAAATGAAAACCGTATAAAGCCTAATTCAGGGCCCCTAAACGCAGCCTCTCTCCAAACCCTTTTGTTGGCACCAAAGTCCCAATGTGTATGTGTATTGCTCCCTTTGGGCCAAGCGATACCGAGCTGAAACAAACAATAAAGTATGCGCCACCGACCACTGGTGGTCTCAATTGACCTCATTAGACACAAACGCACCACCATCCGTACATTGGGGCATATGCGTAAATGTATGTACATAAATGTCTGTATATGCCGACGGGGTAATTTATTCTCAAATATAATCAGAACGCAGAATTGGCAGAGGGGAAAAATAAAAATGAAATAAACCCACACCATTCGTTCAGCAGTTTTCAATGTCGCATCGAGTTTTGCAATGAAATGAAGCGTGTAAGCGCAAATCGACTTTTCAATGCGCTAATTAAAAGAGCCGCTGCAGGATTAAATTCAGTGCAGGCTTTTTGTTGTACTTTACACTCAGGAAAATGTGTTATAAATAATTTAATAAAAACTATGTATATTAAAATGTCATTATATTTATTTGAACGTAACTAACAGGTTTTTTTAAGCAAAATTTCCCAAAATCAATGCAGTGAAGCTAATAAAAATTTATGTAGCTACTTAGAGAAAATATGTGTTTAGGAAAGAAATATGAAAATGTATTTTCAATTTTAAAAATGAACAAAGGCTTTTCCTTTCAAGAACAGAATTGAAATCACTTAAAAACATTTTTTTTTAATTAATATATGACAAAATCCTTAAAATCGGTTACCAAACAAAGATATAATATTATTTTACAATGTTAAAATTTTTTTGAATAACACAAAACAATATTTACAAACAGTTTTAGGCCACAAAACCATATTTTTCAAAATTATTCTTAAATTCTTCTATTTAAATATTTTTTTTTTAACTGAAGCCGAATATTTCACTTAAAATTTGTATATTCATGTGTATGACCTCTTCTTTAAGCATCTTTGGCTGCTCTTTTTTTGTCGTATTTCAAACCAACCGTTGCCATTTTGCATTGCAAATACAAACGCAGTCTTTTTATCGTCCAGCAAAACATACTTTTCTCGCTATTTACCATGCCGCTAGCCAGTTGAACTTATTTTCTCCTTTTCTCTCTCTCGCTCTCTTTCTCTTTTCGATTCTCCCTTTTCTCTATTTTGCACTTTTTGCAGCTTAGCAAATGGCCACATCAATATAGCGGCCTTCGATCGCATGGCGGCCATTGTTGGGGCATTTACCAAGCACATGCAGGCGATGAAGGCGGCCCAGGCGCCATCTAGCGGCGAGTACGAGCACTTCTGCTGGCACATGCAGCAAACGACGAAACTTGGCGAGGCGGGTAAGTGTAATATTCGCCAAAGTCCAAAACTTTGTGTGTGTGGGGTGTGTGTGCGTGTGTATTTGTTTTTCAACACCCACCCACTCCACGTATTTTATCGCATTTTTGCACATTTTTCACTGGCATTGCAGGGCCTTGTAGGGTATTCGATACCCTGAAAGAAAAAGGGGTAACTTTATACTTTGATATATAGAGAAGAAGGAGGTAACTTTATAATGTTAAAAGCGGAGGAAAGGAGAAGAACTTTGCATATATTTATAGAAAACTTATTGCATTTTGGGAAACTATTAACCAATGAGATACTAATAATATTTTGAAAGATATGTGGGATAAAATAAAAGATGAAACGATTTCTTGACTATAAAATTAAGCGAGAACAACCAAAGAAAATATATTCTAAGTAGTTTGAATACTTTAGTGGTCTGCTAATTATAGCATATATATATATAATAATTATATAATTATTTTATAAATATATTTAATAATTATATAATAATTAAATAAGACCTGTGAAATTATTATAAACATCAATCTACTAAAAACATAAATATCCTTTAAAGCATTCCTTAATTATTAAAGAAAGATCTTCATCGCTTAACGCTTCTTAAATAATTCTAATATCACCTAATTCTTAGATTTTACTTTAAATAAATTTCGAAAATATTCAGCAGCTTAAGTTTGCTTTCCAGAGTATCCAAGACTTCACCTTTTCCCAAAAGTTTATCCACGTTTTCTTCCATCTATTTGTTTTTCTTTGCTTTGTGTAAACTTTAACAGCAGCGTGGCTGCGACTTTAAGTGGACTGAAAAGAGATTGCCACGGAAGTGCGATAGATACATATATATTCAAGTTCCCCTTGGTGGCCAGCTAGTTAAATTGTTTTAATGCCTGTGGGAAGAATTAAATGCATTCGCGGCTGCGATGGCACAGAACACAATGTGAAAAACATTTCAGCAGAGGGACAATTAAAAAAGCAAACAAGGGAAATATGAAAACTAAACCACACCCAAACCACATTTGTTCAAAATGGTGTGTTTTGCATTTTCCATCTATCTAATTGTAATTTTTAGTGATGTTTGCTTAGGTCTTTATATCCCATTCTTATTATTCCTCACTCTATAAAATCCCTCTCATTCTTTCCACTTGAACCCCAGGCTTAAGCAGATTTGCTGCTAATTAATTTAAATTAATAACCGCAATGAAACCACAAACAGACACTTTATGGCCACAAATTGTTCATGAACTTGTATAAAACTTAGTGAATGACTATGCTCCTATTTCTTTTATTTTCCTGTAGTTACTATAGTAACCTCAATCCCTTAGTCCTCCTCAGCCTTTGTTTTTATTACTGATGATGATGACAAACTATGGGAGAAGGCAGCTTAGCAGGGGATTTAGTGGAAAACATTGTTCGTTATTTATGCTAAATTAAATGGCATTTTTCACATGAAAAATAGATTAAAAAAATTAAAAAACAGCTGGAGAGTTGCTTACCTATAAAAAGAATTTTATTTTATGAACACAAACTTTTTAAACTTTTTATAAAGTCAACTATTTTGCATATTTGATTGTTTGGCACTCAAAAAATATCAAATAAGTGAGAGAGAAACAGGAAATACCGCACAAAGACTTTTTAAAGATAACAAAAATTATGAGTATGCTTTAAAAAAAACTAATACTTGAGTTTGAGCCAGGTGGCTCTTTCATTTTTGATGATCTTCCTAAAGAAAAATGATAGAAAACTGCAAGAAAAACCTCAATTAATCCGCACATCCATCGCCTTGAAGATGAGAAAGGCTTTTGCTAGCTCAGTAAATATAAACTGAGAAACTTCCCATATCCCCGAGCCTCAGACAGCACGACAACAAAGATATAAAACAGCTTCTGCCAAAAAGGATACAAAACAAAGTGGCAAGCTGCACTTGCAACGCCAACAACAATCGCAACAAGGTGCACCACGTGTTGTCAGAGAGTGTAAAAAGTTTTTCTCGAACGTTCGCCGGGTTTTTCTCCTGTTTTTTTCTTTTTTTTTTTGTAAATCCTTCTTGGAGCTGTCAGCAATGCCCGGCAAGTTGATATATTTTTCACGGAATGTGCACATGATAAAAAAAAAAAACGTGAAAAAACTATTTCAGGCTGAAGGGAGCAGAGCATGTTGCATGAAAGCGAGCAAAGACATCAAACAGCAACAAGAAAGTGCAGAAATGAAAGGCGACAAATGGTGGTGCCAAGTTAGCTATTTTCTATTTAAGTTTAGTTATGAAATTTTAATGATTTTATTGGACTTAGAGATTGTTGCTAATTTTACTATACTCTAGGAAATATATTCGTTAATCTATTCATATGTTTACTTAAGCTTAACCACTTTCTTCACTTTTAAATTAATATTTGGCCTATTTAGGGTTACGAAAAATTAAATAATAAATACATTTTGAATAAGTAATTCCCCAAAAAGTAAGAAAATATATTTTTAATAACAAAATCCTTATTTGTTAACAGAATAAAATCGTAGATATTTACCTCTAGCCACTTTTTCACACTTTTTTTTTGGTGGCAACACAGTCACTCTCACAAGCTCAGACCCAAAGCCCACATATATGTAGTAGGATTCACGAACTCATTATAAACCGAGGCAACGTAAAGCAACTTTTGAAGGCTTTTGCCACTGGCGAAAACAACAACGCAAATACCAACAAAAGCGCAGAGGGGAAGTTGTCTTTGGGTGTTGCGGCAAAACGCATCTTGACAGAGGCGGAAGTTAAGCAAAAATATATAAGAGAAAAAAAAAACCCAAACCAAACCGTACCGAGAATGAAAACTTATGGTGGAGAGCATTTTTTGTGTTTGGAAATTCAACAGCCTGAGCCTCCAGCTGGAAAAGTTTATCGGAGAACGCTTCATGTCATGCATAATGGGTGAGGAGGTAAATGAGATTTGAGGGGGAAAGCGAAGGTTAGCGCACGTAGAGTGAACTTTTTGAGGTGTAAAATGTTTGAGAACATTATTACATAATTATATTTAAAGTTTAACATCTTTTGAAATTCTACCCTTTAACTAAGCAATGGGAAAAGTGAATGTAAAATCCTTCTTCAATAACTAAAAGCTAGTGCTCTCTTTTTACTAAGAATATTTTAATTACCAACCCCAAAACTATTTGTATTTAAACTTAGCTTTTGCCTAAACAGCAAATCTTAGCAAAAACGCATTAAAATCCATTTACATTCGGTCTGTTTACAGCTTTAGAGAACTTAGGCCAAGTTCCAGTTGAAAGTTGGACGACTTGTTATTGTGGTTATATTTGTTTTTGATGCCGCATCGATGTCAAACTTGTTTTCCAGGCTGTCTTGTCCTCCACACGAAATGCCAAATGGCTTTTGCATCTGTTTTTTTTTTTTTTGTTGTCTCCTTTTTTCTGCTGAAGTTGCAGTGGGTTCTCCCATTCTTGTTCAGTTGGTTGTTTAGCTAAGTCAAGCGAACATCTTCTAAATCAGTTTCCTTTCCGAAAACTCAAACGCAAAAAAACTGTCCACCAAGTCGAAAAGTTGAGCTAAACTTTAAGCCGACGTCAGCAACGTAAATGCAAACGAAGTTCCCCAGAGAGAACACAAAAAAAAAGAATAAAACTGGGAGACTAAAAGTTATTTCCAAGTTTGATGCACTTTCGAAAACTGTATAAATAAATGTTGAGGCTTCTTATTCTTTTTTTTCCTCACCCTCTATTTTCTAGCTATTCCCACACACTTGGGTTTTTCATTTGGAAATTCATACTGACCGAAGGAAATGCTTTTCTTTAAAAAACTGTTGTTAATGAAATGAATGTTGGCCAAAGAGAGAGACTCGAGGCTAACCCCCAGCTGTTCACAGAGGACAGTTATTTATCAAGTTTTCTGCACTCACACACACACACACACACACCCGCACATCCTGTGACATAATCGTGTTTATAAGCTGCAAACGGAAACGGAAAAGCGGAAGTGTAGCCCGCAAAGCGCCACCTGCTGGCAGCAAACGGAGAACACACTCTCTGCTGTCAATGGTGACGGTGAAAAATGTAAAAAAATAAGAAATAAATATAAAACCGAGTGTTCCGACTGGGAGATATACTTTATTTAGTTCCCAGTTTAAGAAATATATAAACATATTCTTGACTTTTATAGAAAATATTTACCAGCTAAGCAGAAAAATGGATAATGATTTCAAAACTTTTAAAAATGTGTACAAAAGTATGCAATGATATATGTTAGATGGCAAGCTAATCGTAAATATTTGTATATTAGATATTTTAGGGGCTGTCCATATATTACGTAATCACGTTTTTGGTGATTTTTGACCCCCTCCCCCCCCATGTAATCAAAAGTAATCATCGAAAGAACCCCCTCCCCCTATGATTACGTAATCATACATAAAATTTGTATACAACTAAATAATAAAAATTAATTTCTTTTAAATATAT
>JAEIIU010001267.1:0-14435 GCA_018874675.1 Drosophila baimaii | reverse complement strand
TCGGAAATGACTCGTTCACTGCGTTGCAAACTTCTGACTAAAATTATAATACCCTGCAAGGGTATAAAAAGGCATTTGCAGCACTTGACAATTTTGCACTTGAAAGTGAGGATTTTATTTAATATTTTTTGTACATTTTGGGGCACAGGCTGAAGCGCTTTTTGACAGCAGCTACTGATCTCTGCGAGGGTGTGTGTGTGTGTGTGTGCGAGTGCTAAAAGCTTTCAAGAACACACACACACTCGCACACACACAGATTGGCAGTGGAATGCGCGCTCTCGCTTATGTTAATTAAGCCTCCACTTAGCCCCGGCCAAACTATTCGAAAAGAAAAACGCTGAGTGTTGCTCGCTGGCAAGGGCTATGTATATGTTGGGGAAAAGGCTACCCCATTTCCACAGCACAGGCTTTCACGCTTTTCAGCTGCAGCAGGAGCAGCGGCGGCAGCGGCAGCAGGAGAGCTCGCGCCTGGCTGGTGACATTGCGCATACGCCACGTGAACGCCTGCAGGCGACATCGGGGGCCCTGCGGAGTCCTTGCTGCTATTTAGCCGCTGTTGTTGTGGATTCTTTTCTCTTATTTTTGGTTTTTTTTTGTGCCTTACCTAATCAGTTTGGCTTAATCAACTTTCGCCCGGACGACCAGCCAGCCTGCCAGCCAGCCAGCCCAGATTAGCCGCCATTATTAAGGATTAATGCATGCAGCCATTGTTGGCTGTTGTTTACGGGACTGCTGCTGCTGCTCCATCCGCCCTAATCGTTCGCATCAAGGTCGTTCTCATAATTTTTTTTCGTATTCCGTTTTTATTGTTGTTTTGGCTGAGTCCCCATTGTCAACGCTAACTCCCACTCTCGCCCGCCCGTTTGTGCTTATTTTTTCAACATTTCCAACGTTCCTCATAGATAAAGCGCATAAAAGATCAAAGGCCTTGAATAAAACATCAAATAACGCGCTTGTCAAGCGCCAATCGAGGCATGGTAATGAGAAAAACAGTTTGGCATGCCAACCACCGTCTGCGGGAGTGGAAAAGCCGCTTGGAAAAGCCGGCGCGTGGATGATGGTCAGCCAGCCAGCCCGCGCCACTGTCAGCCATTTGACAAGCGATTAAGCCAACATGAGGAGAGTAAACGTGGCAAGACCAGCAACTGGCACATCAATTTGCAGATAAGCGAACCCAGAGTTGGCAATTAGATGCTCTCTGCTGCTTCTGCTGCCGGAGCCTGGCTAGCGTATTAAAATCAATTAGAGAATCGCAATCGGAAAATGCAACCACACACACACACACACAGGAGAGACACAGGTAGCTGCCACTCCCCCCAGCTTTCAATCTGGTTTTAATGAAGCTGCAATCAGAGGCAGTCAGGCAGGTTCTTTGACAGCGCCAGGACACTTGGGGAAAGCCAGGAACTTTGGGTTTAAAGGGAATTTAAAATGGAATTTATATAAACTAAATATTTATATGTTAAATAATTACAAATATATGAGTTCTCCCTTTTTAACAAGCTTTATACAACAGTTTAACTCTGAGGGAAACTTTCTCTGCTTTCAGGATGAAGTATCCTGCCCAAAACCAGCTACGTACCTGGCTAATTTCCCTCTCTCTCTCTTATGCTAATAAACTTTCCCAGTGTAAGGACACAGTAGCAGGCAGCAGCAGGCATCAGCAGGCAGCAGCATATGGCCAATTATTACACACAAAACATTTATTATTAATGAGCGGCCAGCAGCAATGTGAGTTGAATGGTAGCTGTGGCCCAGACACCATGGCCGCAAGTCGATTAGGCCAATTAGGGTGTGTGTCGGTGTGTGACTGTGTCTGTGTGTGTGTATTGACAATTGAGGACATTGCAATTAATTAATGAACGAGTAAATGTAAATGTCCAGTGCATGTGCACTTGCTGGTCGGATATACGGCCAATCTGAGGCCACTAATTGCGATCTGCTCCGCCCCTCCCCGCCCCCCAGAACACTCGCTTTGATGTCCTAATGGCTGCCGCCTCTCCTCTGGCAAGGCTCCTCCTTCTGCCTCAGTCGGAATCGGAAAAGTAAGCGGGGGCGGCGAGCCGATTGACACAGTTATTAAAAACGACATGTAGAATTGGCATTCAGGCATGCGGGCAACGACATGGCCATCGACATACTTAGGCGCATAGTTTGACAGGAGCGGCAGGAGCGGATTGGCGGGGAGGGGGTACTAACTTGGCTGACAGGCGTGCAAAGTGGCCAGCAGAAGTAGCAGTAGTAGCAAGAGCAGCAGTGGCAGTGGCAGCAGGGTGCCATAGCCCTTGTCGATGTCGAGATGGCATGCCACTGGCACTCAGAACGGAAAAGGAAACATTCCCCGAGATTTTAGCCCCGGAACAACAGGGGGTTTAGAGGAGGAGGATGTAGCAGGAGGTGGAGCAGCGACAAACGTTAAGGAATTCAATTAGGCAGATGAGTGGATATTTGACTGTGTGTGTGCGAGTGTGTCTGTGTGTGTGTTGCCTCTCTGATAAAAGTGCTGGCCAAGTCAAAGGCAAAAGCCAGAGTCACAGCCCCAGTCCGAGCCCGGCGACGACATCTGACACTTCACATGCCCGGATGAGGGCGCCTTATTGGCCTCAAGTTGTGACTAAGCTGATGATGTTGCTGATCCCAGGCCAGAGATGAGTTCCAGGGGCTTAGGAACTGAACTTTTCAATATATAACCACTCATATTTGAGAATGTATGTGTATATGTATCGGTAGCAGCAATCCATGTGGGCATTGAGTGGGAGGGGGGCTGGGTCAAGGCTCCTCAAGTCAATCAGACCATAAGCACTTATAGTTTTTCCCCCTAAAATAATAATCAAGCCACAAGGCAAGCTATAAGATGTATCTATCAAATAATAAACTATGAAGAATCAGAGATCTTAAACATATTAAGTCAAAAAGCACATAGTTTCCTATACAATTCATAATTATTTCAACATTATAATGGAAACATCAAGAGAAATAGGTCAAGATTAAGCTCAGAATCTTTTAAATGAAGCTGCATTTCATATTTTTTCTTTAGCTGCCACAAATCAGCCAGGGACCCTGAGTGTTCTATATACATATATACACGACTAAAATATTATTCATGATCTGGGTTAGTTTCAGCGGAGTCCTTTTCTGCAGTCCTGCATTCATTTATCATTCATCTCCTGCTCTCCGGGCTTTAGCAGCTCCTGCCTGCCTGCACTGATACTTTGTTCCCCAGCACCACCAGCACCACCACCACCCGACCGACTTTGTTTGCTCAGCAAATGTTGTGCTGGAGTTTCATCGGGTTCTGGCAAGGATAATGGGTGGAGTGGGTCGAGTGGGTGCTCCAGAGATGGCGTCACCGTAGCTCGAACTCAGCTCAACTGAACCGTTTTAATTGCTGCATAAATATTAGCTTAAAATTAGCCCATTGTGCGCCCGGCTAAGGTTCAGGATTGAAGCTCCAGATTCAAGCAGCATCCATTGTGTGTGCGTTTCTCTGCCGCATAAATGTATGCATGTAGTTTATAACTCAGTCTCTCTGTGTGTGTGTGGGTGGGCGCAGTCAATTACCACATATTTGTCTATAATTAATAAGCTTCCCCTTGGGGCTTCCGATTTGTCTCGCTGCAGCTAAGGCTTTAAGCAAATAGCAATCACTTCGGATGGGCAAGGAGTTCTCTTCGTCCTCGTCGTCATCGTCGTCTGCAAACTTCTCGTTTATTCAATAGCAACTTTTTCCTGGAAACTTTCCATGTTGCCGTTGCAGTTGAATAAGTCCTGCTGCACCCCCTCGCGCTGCACGTTCGATTTTTCGTTTATTTATTTATGCCACTTGCTGGAAAATCCGCTCGCACATCAATGCTGCACTCTCCTCTCCCTGGCTTTGTACTTTTGCCTCCTGTTTATGCTTTCTATGCTTCAAATTAATTTCAACTCTGCATGTTCGTGCTTGCCTGTTCATGCACAAAAAGTACTGTACCGCTGAATGCGTGCCCCTCAAAAGAATTGATAAAATTCACTCTTCATTTGTGCCAATTCCCGGGCATTGGGCATTCAAAAATTCACCGATTTATGGCAGCGTGTACGTTGCACAACCTGAGTTCACAGATTTCCATTTTGGGCAGGTTTACATATTTGTGGAAATGTATTCAGTTTTTCATTCATGTTCATACATTCCGCTCTCTCTCTCTCTCTCTCTCTCTCTGGCTTTAATAAGAAACATATTGGAATTAAATGCAGTTCCCAAAACAAAACTTATCCAACTTCCATGTGATGTTCATTTTTATTCAGTTCGTAAGTATTTAGATATTCAACCAAAGAACAAATTTCAAAACAAACTAAAATTATGCGTTTACCAAAAAAACGTTGAGATTACAAATTCATATCAGACCAATCGAGGTTAAAGTATTTTGTTTTTAGATAAACGTAAGTGAGGGCTTGTTAAAAATGAACGAATGCAAGGCGAATTTCATTACGAGTCCTCCACAGGAGAAGTGTTCCCTGGCAAAAATTGCAGGTATTAATATTCAAGGTATTAGAAGGAACTTAAGAGGTATTATAAATTATTAAATAACGCAGTATTAGTCGCTATCCAAGGGGTTTCCTCCAGCGCTTCCGGCCTGGTTGTTGATATTTCCCAACGGTGAGTCCACGTCGATTTGGGGCTGGGCATCGCGATATTTGCTGAACAGACCCGGGACCTTGTTCACCGGCGTATTGAATGACTTTGAGACGCTTTTGTCTGGAAGCGGCATTAAATTCTTGTTGATTGCTGGAATACTGGGGTTAACGTCGGAGCTGACACTGCCAATGGTGACCACTTTGGCGGCCACTGCATTAAGCTTTGGAGTGCCAAAGAGACGTTTCGGCTGCATGCTGGCTGCCTGGAGGCTGTGGCTCGCACTGGTGTCATTATCCAATCCCTCCTTCGGTGTGCCGGCATGCCAGTAGTCTGGCTTCTGCTTCTTTTGGTCAGTTCGGGGCGATGGGAAGAGATCCATTTCATTGGTGGTGAAGCGCTCCATGGCCGCCTTCCATGCATGGACACGCGGCAGCGTCTTCTTATCGATGTCCACATTGAATATGGCATTTAGGACATCCAAGTCCCGCTTTGTGGGCTGCTTGCCATTTATGAATATCTCATATGGCTGGATGGCCGGCGGCGTGCGGAAATTATCTTCGTCCTCGCTGCTGCTTCCATTTTCGGCATCGAAAAAGAAGTCATCCTCATCGCTGTCCGCATCATTATTGCCACGCCAAGCTGTGGTGGATATGGGCGAGAGGACGGCCACCCTGGATGAACCCAATCCCGCATCCGGTGACTGCAGCACCAGCTCCTGGGCTTGGGCAACGGCGTTTAGACTCTGATGCAGCTGGCTGAAGTTCCAGGATTCCGTTGCTTTTGTCGTCAGCTCCATTTTGGCCAACAGATAGGCCTCTAGGCGAGCCAGGCCCTCAGTGGAGCAAATGTCCACGAAGGCGTCCAGAAAGTCCCAGTATTCGCGCCATCCCAGCTGCTCTTGGCGGGCCAAATGGCGACCCACCACCTCCAGGCCCTTCCCAATGTCCGAGTTCTTGATGTGACGCTCTCGAAAGCTGTCGTTCAGCGTGCACACCGACACATTCAGGCTGGGGTTGAGGCTCAGGTCCATCATCATGGAATCTTCGGTCATGGAGACGGACGCGTTGTCCCGATAGGCCAGGTATATTTCTGGTTTGGCCTGTCGCACGGGTGTGGATGGCAGCTCCAGGGAATGAAGTAGCTTCGCATTGTTGTTGTTGTTGCTTTCACAATCGTTGGCCAAATGAAGCGCCGGGCTGAAGAGATTCTTGCGAGACACATGAATCGCCCCGGACTTGCTGGGCGTCACCTTTACCGGCGAGCTGAACGGCAAGCTGGCCAGCGGGGACATGGCATTGCTGCCCACGCGTGGCGGTGTCTTCCAGCGACGATAGAACTTCATGGCCTTGTCGCGGGACATCGGTCCGGCCACTGCACTGATTGCCAGGTCAACGCTGAGGCCCTCGCACTCGTCCTTCTTGAGCTGCAGGTTCGGCGGCTCGCTGGGCGAGAAGGGACGACCCACATGCGCGGGCAGTTCATTGGTCGCGGAGCGCAGCACGGGCACGTAATGGGGATCGCCCATGAGCAGCTCCAGCTTCTTGATGGTCTCTGCCGAGGCACTGGCATTGCGTTGGCAGATGATATCCTTGGGCTCCTTGCCCTCACGGTTTCCCAACGACTTGCACTGCGGATAGCCGATGAGCACCTCGACTACTTCCACATTGCCGCTCTTCACGGCAAAGTGCAGTGGCGTCTCGCCGCGCGCCTTGTCCGGCATATTGAGGTAGAAGTCCAGCAGATTCGTGTTGAGGGCAGCGCACATTTTGGGGCTTCCCTCCTTGCCGGCGTACAGCTGCGCGAACTGCGGATCGGCGACGGTCTTCAGCAGCAAATCAGCGATCTTGGCCTGGTTGTTCTGGGCGCACACATGGATGGCATTGTAGCGTGGGCCCTCCTTCAGGCTGGTCGGTGTGTCGCCGTTGCTGATCAGATAGCGGGGATTCTCCCAAACGATCTCTTTTACCCGCTCCAAGTTGCCCGCCTCGATCTGCTTGCGGAACTCCTGCAACTCTTGCTTGGTGGGTCCGCGGAATGGAGCGCGTTCCCCGGTCACCGAAGGCTGCTCCTGCTGCTGCTGTTTTTGCTCCTCCTGCTGCTGACGGTCATTGGCTATGGCCTCCAGGCTCTCGAAACCAAACTGGACATAGCTTTCGGCCTGCTCACGGCTGGGAAACTCACGCAGTCGCGCCTCTTTGTGCTTGCGCAGTACGTCCAGCGCCTTGCACTTCTCGGTGAAGATCAGCCATTGGTACTTGGCGTTGCCGTTGTCATCCGCGGGCACTGCCTGCGCGGTGGAGTCCTCTGGGGATTCGATTTCCGTCTTCGGAATGTAAACCCCGAAAAACGACATCTTTTTTTTTAGAAACAAAATGACTTTTTTTAAACAGTTTGAAACTAGGGCTGGGACAACGCTGATAGTTCTGGCTATCGATAGCAGGCACTCTCGATCGTTTCAAGATAATCGATAGTTGTGCGATATCGATGAGGGTGGTATTATCGTTGGAAAAATACTGCACTCAAACCTCCGAAAATACTAATATAACGTTTTTTCATTCAAATATCAATTTAAAATGTTTAAATTAAAAAAAAAAACAATCAAAATGGAAATAAATTATTATCAGTAGATAAAAAAATTGTTTTTCTAGTATAATTAGGATTATCTATATAAAATTTGTAAAAAAGAGGTCTGTAATAAGGCGGAGAACGTGATTTTTCTGATTATAAAAATGTAGTAGCCAATATTTTCTTGTTTATATAAGTTTTTACAGTGCATGGCTTTCAAGACCACACAGATTAAAGTGTAAAAAGCTTCAAGCTTGTGTGCATTTTAAGCTGCAAAGCCAAAATGTGCTACATCTGCTTGAAATTTCACATTGAAACCCCCTTTCAAGGCGCTGTCGACATTTTTGCATCAATCAAGATCGTCCTTTGGCTTCGTTAGCAACGTTTTTGGTCTTTATTTTTTTCCTATTTTTCGGTGCGACAATTTGCAAGATCTTCATGCATCAAGGACAGGCTAAACGTATGCAAATCATTATGTTAATCGTGTACCATCAAATTTTCCGGCGTCATTCATCACCCTGAGCCGCCACACTTTGCACTTGGCTTGGTGTGTGCCAGCTGGTCTTGCAGGGTGTTCATTTACCCCCTTTTCAGCCCTGTTTTTGCCCCTCTCTTGGCTACCATTTTCACCGTTGTCTCACCCCTTTTTTCAAAACTTTCGCAACCATGACTAAACCCAGTTGGGAACCCCCTTTTTTTGGGGCCACTGCTTGCGCTTGCTGCTTGCTTTGCTCTTGCTGCTGCTTAGCGCCCGCGTGGCTAAGTCGAAATTTACACAGGTTGTGGGGGGCGCAGGGCGTGGTGGAGTGTGCTTGGTTATGCTGAAATTTGCACTTTTCCGTAACACACACACGCACACACACCCAGGCAGGAGCGGCAAAAGTAAACAAGTTTAGTATAATCAACGTTCTACGGCAAAAAGTGTTGCACATCCGCTTACATAACACACTCGCTCACACACGCACACACACATCCCGTGTACATCCAGGACATGGAGATGACGTAGTATATGTTTTTATTAGCATGCTTTGTATGCCCTGCATGCTGCTGCTGCTCCTGCTGGTGCTGGTGTGCTGTCAGGCTCAGGACGACCAAGCTGGGGCTGCATTTATCAGTTCCAGGAATGGAACGAAGCGGAACGAACGGCACCGGGGGGCTTTCGAGGGACTTTGGAGGGGTTTCGAGGGGTTTCGGGGATTCCAGCTGTCTCACGGTGCTCGTAAAACCACATTACCTGTGATTTCCGAACACACACTCACCCAGGATGGCTTGTTCATCAGCGTTGCAGTCGAGCACGAAGCGATTGGGATATCTGTCGGAGCGGAGCTGGGAGCACTGTTGGCCCTTTGGCGCCTTTGTGCCACGTTCATTGAATGTTTTTCTATTAATTTTTTATTGAATGATGCCGATGCCTTTCTCCTGCCTTCCCCCAGCATCCATCGAGCCACGTTTAGAATCATCCCTGCGGCGGCATGCTAACTTTATTCAATTCCTGCACTGCTCATGCGGAGCACACACACACACACACACAGAGTCGCCACAGTACATGTCCCCTATCCATGGCCCATCCATTTTCCCCCTTACCTCACCTTAACTGGTAACTTACTCCTCCTTTTAGCCGGACAAGAGAAGAGGAGCCGTGTAAAGTGGCTGAAAAATTGCTAGTACTTGGAAAGCATCCCACATGAAAGGGGAGAAAAACTAAAGGAAATCGCTTGAGTCGCTTGATACCCTTAAAAAGGGGGAAATATAGAAAACACTGTGCAGTATCGTAAAAGTTTAAGGAAATGAAGAAAAATTTAAGTTGTCGATATTTTTGTATGCAAATAATTGATAAGTAATCGATAAACATCGATGAGAAAACAGCTAAAAGCAAAGTCCTTTTCTTAAATAAAGCCAAAAGATTTAAATAATCTGATTTTATCTGGAATAGAATTTTAGATTTCGATGCAAAATTTGTTAAAATCGATAAGAATGGATGTTTATCCAGCTGTAATCGCTGGATTTTTTGAAAAAAGTTTCTAAACTTAACATAAGAAAATGTTTTAGTTAAATATATTTTAAAAAGCTGACTTTTACTTAAAAAAGTTAAATGTGTACATATTCTGATTTTATCTCGAACAGAATCGTGGGTTTTTGAATGCAAGAATTGGTTTTAAATCGATAAATATAAATGCTAGATGCTAGAGAAACGTCATTAAACTTAATACCATCATCATATAATCTAATAATAATATATTAATGACTTAAATATTTTCAAAAACACATGTTTCTATAGTAAAAAGTTCCCAGAATTCAAAAAGGTGTCCGTATTAAATCAGGCAAAATAAATACAAATAAATAAAGAACCTAACCTAAGCTGTAAACCCCTTGCGTGTTCATTTTTTGTTCGACTTTATCTAAGTTAATCTAATAGCTCTTTATACCCCCGCTCATGCCACCTAATTCCCTGGGATGCGGCAACAAATGAGCGACATGATGTGAAACATTTTGCTAGTTCCTTAAACTGAACAGAAGGTGCAAGAAAGGGACGAAGGACGAAGGACGACGACGAGAGCTGGTTAAGCCTCGAACGCCACTCCATTTGGAAGATGTTTTTTACGGCTCGCCACAAGCACATAAAAAACCACCAAAATGGGTGACACACACACAAAGGAGCACACACCAAGGCAATGAAATAAACAAAGCCGCAGAAAGACTTACAAGGATTCGCTGGAGTGAGAGAGAGAGAGAGTGAGAGTGCGATAGGGCGAGATGTATCTCAAGTGAAGGAGAAGGGAGTCCTGAAAAGGCAGGCAAATTTGCTGGGAGACCAAAAGCCGGACCGCTGTCAAAATTATCAAGCAGCAGGTGTGCTTGCCACCCTCTTTTTCTTCTTCTTTACTTTCCTCCCACTCCCCCCTTGCCATGGCACAGCCTCTGGCATTATTGCTTTTGTGGCTTTTTTGGTAAATATTTTGCATAAAATATCAATTTCATACGAAAACGTGCGAGCATATGAATATGTGCGATTGCAGTGACGACTTCAAACTAATGAAATTTAAATGAAAATTGAAATTTGCCAAAGTAGCCAAGCTGCAAGTGTGTAAACTTAATAAATTGTTGAATACATTAAAGGTACACACATACAGATGTCTGTCATATAATGCCCGGTGGCTTTTGGTCTGCTCTAAATAATGTTGCATAAGTTTCAGGGCCCTTCAGCGGTTTTCCCCCCCAAAATATACACACAATTTTTATTTTAAATCTGTCAGATCAGAAATATCTCTCGTAGCACACTTGGCTTAAATTTTATAAAGAACAAAAAATGCAAATGATGGTTATTAAAATTCCCCGAAAAGGTCTCTCCACCTTCAGATTAATTGTGAGCATTTAAGGTGACATTAAGCCAAGGCGGGATCCCAAAAATAAAGGGACAACACCCGCAAGTTAATCGAAAAAAATAGGAAAAAAAAAGAGGAAACGGAAACGAACGTATTGTAATGGCCGTGCCCCGGCCAAATGGCAATTTCACTCGATTTGGCCTAGGAACAGCGATAAAATTCGAAAGCAGATTTACTTGTTGATTTCCACGGTAATTGAATTACCCGCGAATAAAGTGCGGACGAAATGGGTTTCGACATTTTGGCCGCCTTTCTCGGCTGCCCCTTTTTTTTTGGGGGGGGGGGGTGTTGGGAGGGGCCAAAACAAATTGGCAGAGCCAGAGAAAGGGGCCACGAAATTAATTCCATTTTGGGTTGTGTTTACTGGGAATTTTTTGGCCAACTTTTGTGATGACAGCCGTTGGCTGTGGGGGGTATTCGGGGGGAGCGGGGGGAGGGGTCTGAGTACACAAATTTAATTGCAATCTAATAGAGTTTTTATTTCGGGGTTTTTGGCCTAATGTATTTTCGCGACCGTTGTCAATGTTAGACCACAAATATATATATAAATTTGGGGGCAACATAAATTAATTATCCTGCATATTATGAATGTTTCTTTTTTTTATTATTTGGAATATAATAGAATAATAATAATATTAAGAATTATTATATTGGTAATTGGGGATTCTTTTTCTTCTAATTTTTAGCTTCTTCTTATTTTTAGCTTTAAAAAATTGTTTTTTTTCTTAAAGAATAAGTTTATTTTTAGACCTAGAAATTATTCATTTAAACGTTAATTTGTTCTTATTTTGGCTCTTGAGGGACATATATTAATTATTCTGCAATATGTTCAGAGTCTTATTTATCTTATTTTTTCTATGGTTATAATGTTAATAATGCTTCTAGACCTAAACATCAATAATTTAAATGTTAGAAAGGTTGAAATGGAAATTATTCATATTCCTTTCAATAATTTTGTTTATAATAAAATAGAAACCAATTATTATGTTGGTAATTACTGATTAATTTTCTTCTAACAATAGTTTTTGTAGTCGTATTTTTCTTTTAGTAATAATGTTATTTACCTTAAAGAATCAAGTTGTTTTTTTAGACCTAAATATCATTTAGTTAAATATTAAATTCCTTTCCTTCTGGCACCTCAAGGAACATACATTAATTATCCTGCAAACTATTCATGTTCTATTTAATAATTTTGTGTGTAAATATAATATACAAAATATTATAGTATATTAGGGGATTATTTCTCTCGTAACAAGAGTGTTATTCATCTTATATTTATTTAAGCAAATACTTGTATTTATTTTCCTGAATCAAGTTGGTTTACAGACTTAATCATCAATCTTTTAAATGTTAAATTTTGTTTTCTTTTAAACTCTAATACCTCAGGGACATTTTCTATACACAACACATATAAATATTCATCAACCTCTCTGTGACACACTATATAAGCCAAAGGCTTTAGGGAACCCACAACTACTGCCCCAGGATGTCAGGTGTTTTAATATTGTAATTGAAAAGAAATAACTAGAAATGTAAACAAATCAGTAAACGCCATGGGAAGCAGCTTGATTCACCCCCTTTCCTCTTTGATTTGTGGTATTTATTTGTTAATACGATATTTACGCCCTCGAAATCCGGCAAACTATTATGCCGTGAAATGGGAATTTTTCCAATCAAAACAGCACGACGCCGGGTCAGCCCGGCAGTGTTTGTGGTAACCGTATCACGTAGCCTGTTAACGGAAGGAATAAATATTTCAGGCACAATTTCAGGGGGCGGCAACTGCCATCCACTTAGCGTGGCTCCTGGCACCCTCTCTCTCTCTCTCCTCTCAACTCTCCTGACTTTTCCCCATATATAAGTTGGAGTGGCCAGCGAGGCTCCTTGTCCAGATACGCTCGAAAGCCCGCCATGGATTCCAGCTACTTTGCCGTCCAGAGGCGAGCTCTGGAAATAGTTGGCTTCGATCCGAGCACACCGCACCTGCAGCTAAAGCATCCCATTTGGGCAGGGATCTTGGTCCTGTCGCTGGTCTCTCACAACTGGCCCATGGCCGTGTACGCTCTGCAGGATCTCTCTGACTTAACCAGGCTAACGGACAACTTTGCCGTGGTGATGCAGGGTTCCCTGAGCACCTTCAAGTTCCTGGCCATTGTGGCGAAGCGACGTAGGATTGGCTCCTTGGTCCATCGTCTCCACCAGCTCAACGAGGAAGCTAGTAGCTCTAGCTCCAAAGAGAAAGAGCGCATCCTGGAGGAGAACCAGCTGGATAGGTACGTGTCCAAGGCCTTTAGGAATGCTGCCTACGGTGTGATTGTGGCCTCGGCCATAGCACCCATGCTGATTGGTCTGCTGGGCTACATACGAATGGGTATCTTTACGCCGACCACGCCCATGGAGTTCAATTTCTGGCTGGACGAGACGCGGGCCTTGTACTATTGGCCCATATACGTTTGGGGCGTACTGGGCGTGGCTGCAGCCGCCTGGCTGGCCATAGCCACGGATACCCTGTTCTCCTGGCTGGTCCACAATGTGGTGGCCCAGTTTCAGGTCCTGGAGCTGCTGCTCGAAAAAAAGCAGGACCATGGAGATGAAGGCCATCTCGTGAAGTGCATCCAGCGCCACCGCTTGGCCCTGCAACTGGCCGAGGAGCTGAGCTCCATCTTTGCCGAGATTGTATTTGTGAAATATATGCTGAGTTACCTGCAACTCTGCATGCTGGCCTTCCGCTTCAGCCGCAGTGGCTGGAGCTCGCAGGTGCCCTTTAGGGCCACCTTCCTGGTGGCCATTATCATCCAGCTCAGCTCGTATTGCTATGGCGGTGAGTATCTGAAGCAGCAGAGTTTGGGAGTCGCCGAGGCGGTCTACGCGAACTGCGACTGGTCACAAATGGCGCCGCAGAGGCGACGTCTCTGGCAAATGATTATTATGAGAGCTCAGCGTCCGGCGAAGATTTTTGGCTACATGTTCAATGTGGATCTGCCACTGCTGCTTTGGGTGGGTTTGCTGTTACTTTTATTTTGCAATTTCTATTGTTTCCTAAACTATTTTTTGTTATCTATGACAGGTCACCAGGACAGCGGGTTCGTTTCTGGCTCTGCTAAGGACTTTTGCCTCTTAGGTTTAGGAAAGGAGGTTAAGGACTCTTGCCTCTTAGATTATGGGTTATCAAATATAAACTAGCTCGGAGAATTAATCAAAAACAAACCAGCACTAAACATAAACTAATAAAGAAAACATTTAATCAAAAACTTAATGGTAAGAAATAGAATTCAAAGATTAATTATGTTAATAAAGGAAAGGAGCCATTAAATGTACGAAGACGTAAAAACTCCTCGGGATATTATTACATTTAGATCTAGTTTAAAAGATCTTAAAATTGGCTACTGCTCGTAATAAATAAATACATTAACTTATACAGGAAATATGTACTAACAAGTAAGGAAAGCTAACTTCGGGCGGAGTTGAAGTTGATATACCCTTGCAGATAATTTGTTACTTATTCAATAAGATTTTGATACTAAGAGAATAAATTGCACGAAACACCCTGCTTCGCATATATGTTTATATGGTAACTACCAGACATTGTTGGCCGATTTTAATTAAAGTTTTAGCAAAGTGCTCTTATTATTTAAATAGAGCACTTATAATTTAAAATGTATGTAAAATGTAAAATTCATATGTAAAATATGTACTTAGACTGATCTTTCCTATGGCAGCTATATGATATATTGGTCCGATTACAATAAAATTACTAGGCTCTGGCTGTATTCATATTATAAGAGCACAAATAAAGTATCATTCAAATATCTTGAAAAATAGCGAAAATATGTACATTTTTCCCGATCGTTTCTATGGCAGCTATAGGATATAGT
>JAEIIU010001234.1:0-30648 GCA_018874675.1 Drosophila baimaii | reverse complement strand
ATGACTCCTTCACTGCGTTGCAAACTTCTGACTAAAATTATAATACCCTGCAAGGGTATAAATATATAGTGGAGTCTATGAATAATTAGGCCGATCTTATGACCTCAAGTTCGCTAAACGCTGTAACTACAAAAAATACAAGGTCGCCAATTCAATTAACAATAAAGATAATAAATAATAAGAAAGTTTTAACCTATCTTTACGTTTCCCAAAGCGAATTACACTATTTTCTCCAAATAAAAACTAATTTTCCAGCTTATCCTGTAGAAGGAGGAACATTTGGGTCACCTGCTCTCCACACTCACTCACTCACTCACTTACCCCTCTTGTAATCGGCCAGCTTGTAGAGCAGACACTTGCAGGCAGTGGCCGAGGACTGGGAGATGACCGCGTCCAGGATGGCCCCGGGCTTCATCTCTGGCGCCTTCTTGCGCAGGCATTTTTTTAGCAGGAACTTCATGTTCGCCGCCGTTGCCGCCTGCACCCAACTGGCCACTGGGGAAAAATGCGCAATTCCTGGCGTGCCTAGCCGCTCTTCCTCTGTTTGTTTGTTCGATGAACCGCGGGGCAATGAAGCCAACCAGACACACTGGGGCACATCGCGTTGTCCCTAGTAACTGGCCCACGCGAATCCATTTCAAGGGAACCTTGTGGCAGTGCCAGATACATGTGAGTGTCAGATCTGAAGGGGTTTCGCCAATAAGCAATCAATAGAAAAAGCTTTAAAATAATAATAGTTTTCAACGATTTGTGTGGGCGGTGGTGGGCGTGGCCTAGTTTTAAAATAAACTTGATATGCTTGGAGGCTTTCAGAATTCTGACACCAAATTTGGTAGCTGTAATCCTTGTAGTCTCCGAGATCTGGGTGTTGATACCTTTTTAACGGACGAGTCTAAAGCGACTCGGCTGGTGATGCTGATTAAGATTATTTTTTTTACTTGATATGGCTTCTGAGATGTAAAGGATAGATTATATACATATAAATAAGTTAATATTATGTATATGTTTTAAAATAATAAGCGATACCTGATAAATAGGATTTCTACGGACAGACGGACAAACGGACAAGGCTAAATTAAGTCGCCTGTTGATGCTGCTCACAAATACGTATATATTTATGGGCTTCAAGATGTCCCTTTTCACCGAAAACTAAGTAAATGAATAAATAATTAGATTAAAATATACAAATAAGTGATACCTCATAGATGGGATTTCTGCGGACAGACGGACAAACGGACAAGGCTAAATTATGTCGACTGGTGATGCTGATGGAAAATACGTATTTATACGTACGTATCAGTATCAGTGATGTCTTATTTTACCCAATACTAGAGATAAATATTGTATTATAAGTAAATTAATATATAAAAATAATAAGTGCTACCCCCCAAATAGGATAAATAATAAATCTTTGCTGATTTATATATAATTTACGTTTCATTTTCTTTTTATTGAATTATGTATATAAATATATTTTTGCCTTCATTATTATTATTATTATTATTATTATTATTATTATTATTATTATTATTATTGTTAATTATAACTTAGCGCTAGAGTATCGGGGGTATTGGGGGTTAGCGGATATACATATACTCCTGTACTGTAAAATAAATTGTATAAATAATGTGTATGCTTCTCATTCCTCCGATTCTTTAGATTCTTCCGATTCTTGCTCTGATTCTTCAAAGTTTCTCCTTTCTCCGCTCACCCTCTTCTGCTTCCCGCTGCGTAGAAGAAGCGTCTTCAATAAGTCAATCACTTCTTTATCGTCATATTTTATATCGCTTGAAGTTTGTATTTTTCGTATATTGGTATTATTGTTATAGATATATGTTATATATAAATATAAATATAAATATAAATATAAATTAGAGAGAGACGTTCGACAAATCGTAATCGAATATGGCTAATAAATACAGAATGACAATAATATCTGTGTTGTTGTTGTTGTTGCTGTTGGTTAATGGGCGTGTCGGGCTCTGGAGTATGTTCTTTCGAGGATATATCTATATGTGTTGTTAGCGTGTCACAGTACTCCGTTTTCCTGTCTAAATGGTTGGATCTACTACCCCAACCTACGCTCCCCGGGATAAGTACTAGACGGGGCTTCGTCTCCAGATCAGAATGTTCAGCGAATACTAGCTTGTATCTCGTGTCAGTTCGGTTCAGATCAGTTCCTCTCCATTGGCTGTGGAGTTAAATGCAACTTGGACTCTTTGATTGGATTTGATTTGGAATTGGAATTGGAATTGCTTGGAATAATGCCTACAACTATATGCATATATGGTATATGTATATATACTCTATATATACTCTCTATATATTCGTGTATAATAGAACCTTTATCTCTAGCACAATATATTGCCCGTTACCCGAGAGAGTTGGTTGGTTGCTTGGTTGTTGGTCTGGTCACTGCCCCCTTACTTCCTTCCTTCTATTTGTGTCAGTCAGTCGTGTATCTTCTGCTCATCCTTGGTATACAAAATATATTATATATATATATCCTGGATTGTGTATAAAAGTACATATATATTCTATTGCAAGTACAAAACGCTATTGGTAATTGGTAATCCTCCCTTTGTGTTTGCTACTAGAGTTTCTGCCCTTCTTCCTCCACTTTCCCCAATGGCATCCTTTACGGTAGTATCGGGGCATCCGGGCTTTCAATTGGCAGAGGAGGGATCCGCTGTTCAAGTCTTTTCGTTATACATTTTGGAATAGATAGTATTCTTGGAATTCTTCTGAGTTGTTTCTTCCCGTTTGATTCTTGGCTGTCATGTTTGATTTACTCGTTATTACAATACAATACATTGTCAATAAAAAAATTGTCTTTACGCATTTGGGAAAGCATTTCTCGGCTACAGTCTATGTTTTGTTAATATGATCTGTGTTAGTTTTGTGTTGGGGAATGGATTTTAGGGTATGGATCGAGCTATGTTCAAGACTAGAAGAAATAAGGGGGTAGCGATTAGCGACTTAAGTCCGTTGGTATTAACTTTTAAAAGACACGCGAGTTTGTTGTTTTTTTTTTGGGCGGCGACTTTATGTCGTTTTTTTGGAGGCGACTTTATGTCGCTTTTCAGCGGGATTGGATCGCTTATAAACAACATAAAGTCAAGCGATTTTATGTCGTTTTTATAGGACATTAAGTTCCGCGCGTGTTTGATGTTTTTTTGTTGGCGACTTTATGTCGTTTTTTGGCGGCGACTTTATATTGTTTTTTTTAGCGCGATATGTGGCTTATGAACAATATAAAGTCAAGCGATTTGATGTAGTTTTAAAGCGACATAAGTTGGCATGAGTTTAGGTCGTTTTCTAATGGCGACTTTATTTCGTTTCTTGGCTAGATTAGGTCGTTTATAAGCAACATAAAATCAAGCTATTTTAAATCGTTTTAAAACCACAAAATAAACCCGATTTGGACTTGATACTGGGCCAGTTATTGTCGGCGGACTTATGTCGCTATGCCGAAGAGATGTGATGGAAAATGAAGGTGAAAGAGAAGGCAACAGACAGACACTTGCACTCTCTCTCTCTCTCTCGCTCGCTCTCTGTGGCACACGAACCGAGAGAAAAGTGCATAAAATACACGCACACATTCGCACATTATAAAAAATACATATATATGTTAGTATCAGGCTCCCCTCGTCCTACATATAGTATATAGATATATATATAGATATATGTATATGGCCACGAATCAAGACTGGGAAAGAGAAATCAGGAAAAACTAAGCGTAAGTTAGGCTAAACTAGATTTTCGACTAACTACTTAAATAGCACACATTAAGAAAAAAAAAACACATACAAACACATATAGTAAATACACAAAAAAAGTAATAATAATAATAATAATAAGTGTAAAATGTAAAATGTAAAATGTAAAACGTTAAAAACAAAACAAAAACAGGATTTGCTTATGATTTTTAGTTTGGCAATTATTGAGCAACTGCAGTTAATGGGAGGATTGGGGAGGGGAGGGGATATGCTCGGGTGTGGGTTAGGTGTGTTAGGTGTGTGTGTGGGTGTGTGCTAGAGAGTGTGTGTGCTTGCTTTCGAGAGTTGGGTGTCGTCTGCCCATGTCATGTCTAGGATTGCTTGATTTCCTCTTCTTTTTTTTCTTTTTATACGCTAAATTGTGAACTGATCTCGCAGGGATCTGGTCGCTGCTCAGCGCCAACTCTGCGCTACTCCTGCCACTCGTTCTCATCCACGCCCTCCATGTCGTCCTGCTCCAGCTTGGTGGTGAACTCCATGCGCGCGCTCACAGACTTTTGGATCTGCGGGAGGGAGGGAGGTTAGATAGCCATCGTAAGACAGCAGGAAAACCCAGCACTACTCACCTCCTGTTGCTTGTTGATCTCGTACTCGGACTTTTGGCCACCAAACTGCTGGTGATCCGGCTTCCTGGCGGCCACTGGCACTTGCTGGATGGAGGACACTGCAGAGAGAGAGAGAGAGAGGACACAAAAGATGCGTCAGCGGAACACTCTGGACAGCAGGCGGCACACAATCAACTCACGTGTCTCCATGCCCTCCGGCTTTAGGCTGATTTTGGGCGCTGCCTTGTCATTGCTGGCGAACCATTCATCCGCACTCAATGTGGCGCTCCAGGTGATGCGCGTGGGTGGGAACAGATCGTCTTGGAAGAGCTCGCTCTGTGGGGCAACATAGATATACATAAATATATCCATAAATATAGCATAAAAGACGCCTAAATACACACGACTCTCACCTTAATACGCGGCACTGTGAAGCTGAGCGGCTCAATCGTGGTATTGGTCAGCCGATAGGCCTTGGAGAACTCCACGCTGGCCACGTCGCAATGGTTCTTGGTGAGAAAGCTCAGGCCCTGGTGCAGCGAGGTGCAGCGATGGTGCGACAGTGGGCAGATGTACGGCTCCTCGTCGGTGATCTCGTAGCAGTAGATGGTGGAGTCGCCCTTGCCCGTGACAAACAGGGTGGAGCTGTCCTCGTCGTAGAACGGGATGAGTATCGAGGGCGATACATCCAGGCTGGCCGTGTTCAGGGGCGCCGACAGCTTTTGTGCATTGTACACGCTGATCTGTCGCTCCGAGACCCTGTAAATGTGCAAGAAATCCTCATTAGTTAGTCCGGAGCAAGAGGGATCTCCTCCTCCTCCTCATCCTACTACTCACTTATCGAAGCCCGTGCACACAATGTACTGCCCCTCCAGCGCCCAGGTGATGCGTGCTCCGCGCGTGCCCACCGGCCCGTTGCCCTCCCGCAGCGGCGTCTCCGATTTCCTGGGATTATACACCCGTATCTTGCCATCCTTGCACACGGTGGCGCCCAGCCGACCGCAGGGACTCCAGGCAAAGTCAAAGATCTGATCCGTGTGCCCCGACAGCGAGCACTTCTCGCTGAGCGTGCGCAAGTCCCACAGCTTGATGGTCATGTCGTAGCTGGCGGTCAGCAGGACATCGGCGGCCAACGGATGGAAGCGGATGAAGTAGATCTTGTCCAGGTGCGCGGTCAGCTCGCCGGCGGGCGTATTGGTCGGCTCGCTCAGTCCCCCGGCGCCGATGTGCCACAGCCGGACGATGCCATCGTCACAGGCCACGGCCAGGCGCTGGGCATCGAAGGGATCCCACTGGAAGTCCATGATGTTGCTGCCATTCACCAGCGAGGGTATGACGCCGTCCATCAGTCGGCCCGGTCGGCTCAGCTCGAAGATGGCGATCTTGCCGCCCGGCCCAGACAGCGGCACGGCCACGCGCTCCTGGTTGGCATGGAAGCCATTGCATTCGCCCGGTATCTGGCGGCTCAGGTTGCGCAAATTCTCAATGTGCGTCGACTTGTGGCCGGGCGTGCCCTTCAAGTGCCGGAACTTGGACACCTTACCGAACACGGTGGAGGTGCGCTTGGTCAGGGCCGTGCTGCTGAAGGTGGCCTCCGTGGCGGATTTCTTCAATCCAGCGGCCGAGGCAGCGCCATTGCCGCGTCGATGCTCCTCGAGCAGCTTGCCCTCCGGCACCGAGATGCGCTTGGGATCGATCACGTTGCCACCCTGCTGCTGATGTTGCTGCTGCAGCTGCTGCTGGCTGTTGGTCTTCAGGGGCTCCACCTTGGAGTGCTCGCGACGCCTGGCAGGGAGGGGGAGGAGAAGAACTTGGTTACTCTGCTAGGCCAGGGCCTGGAGCTTAGCTCCCCACTCACAATGGCACTGGCGACTGGGCCTTCTCGTCCACCTGGCTCTTGGACCGGCTCTCATACAAGCGACGGCGCTCGGCAATGCTGCTCCTGGTCGAGGTGGCTCGCTGCAGATTGCCATCCACACGCTCCTCGCCCTCCGTGGAGTTGCCCGACGACTCCGAGTTCTGCTCGAATATCTGCGGGAAGAAGGGATTAACAGAGCACAGAGAGAAGGGGATTGTGGGATTAGTTTGTGTAAAGACAGCAGGGGCGGGGGCTTGGACTGCAGACCTTGTCGGATGATTCATCATCGTCAGCCGAGGACTACGCACAGTGGTTAGTGGAGTAGTTACCAGTAGAGTTCCCAGTGGCAGCCAGACGAGACAGTGTTTTGGGTTTGGGTTAGTTGGGAGGGAGGAGAGAGAGCGGTTTCGGGTGTTGCGGGGGTTTCGAGGGTTTAGTTGGGATGCCAGAGGAGGCGAGGAGGCGAGAGTTGAATTTTGTCGTTGGCACAGGCATGTAAGAGAGGAGGAGGCATGGTGAGCGAGAAGAACGTTAGAGAGCACAGAGCAGGAGCAGAGTAGTGGCTGGCGATCGGCGGGTGTGTCTTACCTTGCGGCGCTCCGAGGTGGTCAGCGATATCTGGACGCCATTGCCAGCTCCAATGGCGGTTCCTGGGCCGCGTGGCTCGGGCTTCTCTGTAAGGCGAGAGAGGAACAAGGCAAGGATTAGCAGGAAGTTCACAGCGACATAAGTCCGCCGACATAAACTCGGCCAGTAAAAAGTGTAAGCGGGATTATGTCCATTTTTAGGCGGATTGATAAAGTCAGCGCGATCTCATGTCGTTTTAAAGCGACATTATCTAGCCTTCCAGTAAAGTTGCAATAAAAAAACGACATAAACTCGCCGTCCGCAAAAATTATGTCGCTTTAAAACGACATAAGGTCGCTGTGTTTTTTATCGTTACAAGACGAGATTATATCGCAGTTGAGGAACGACATAATCTCGCAGTTAAAAAAAAAACGACATAAACTCGCCGTTAAAAAAACCACATAAACTGGCGCAAAATGATGTGGTTTTTAAATTGCCGAGTTTATGACGATTTACAATTATAATAAAATAAAAAATGGTAATGAAATAAATATAAATAAAACGAGAACTTACTTTTAATTTCAATTTCCACAATCAGATCTGGTTTGGCACAACCCTCCGCTGGTATTATATCCATTGCTCCGCCGCCACCGCTGTTGTTGTCCTGGCCCACGCTGGAGATGTTCTCATGGGAGCCCGGGGCCAGGGGCACGGCAAAGACCTTGTCGAACGACACATCCCCGGTGGTGCTGGAGAAGGGCTTTGGCCCCAGGCGCGGCTGTTGGTACATCAGGGAGGTAGGTAAGGTTAAGTGCTATCAAATTATCAAGTTTCTAGACTCTAGGAACTAATAAACTCCAGAGTCTGCTATCTAGACTCTGGACTCTGGCATAAATAAAACATAAAAGTGAGTGTTCTAGTGAAAAAGTAAAAAACGAAAACCAAGGAAATAAATAAACAAAAGGCAGTCGCCGAGCTACTCAGAAAAGGTGGCGTTGTTGGTGAGTAAGAACCATCATCTATGGTGGCAACCAGGCACTCTGTGCGTGAGTCACAGGTGTCGCCGCCATCCTCGGCGCTTATCAAATATCAATTAAAAAACAGAAGAAGAAAAAAAACAGCAAACAATTAAGGAGAAGTGCTGACAACACCTGCCATAAATATATAGTTACCGTGCTGGCTACTTCTCGAAAATAATAACAAAAGAACACAAAACGATCAACATAATCACAACAAACAAAGGGGAACCAACCAGGTGTGGCATCGATCTTGGCTCTAAAAGCAGGCAAAATACAACAGAAAAAATGGAGTCCCAGAACTCAAGGCCTCCACGAAATAATAATCCAAAAGGGGCAAATGGAATACAAATTGCTGGATGAGAGCCGAGCCAACCTTATAGGCAGACGCTGCCGTGGTGCGTGGCCTGGGACGTGGCGTGTTGGTGGTGCTGCCACTGCCGCTGCTGTTGTTCTCCCCAGCGGAATCGCTGGCCTCCGGCAGGGAATTGTTGCGCGATGTCCGCGGCATGGGCTTGGGCGGCGAATGACTGCCACTGGCCGAGTGTGTGTCCAGGCCCCCCGAGGAGGATACCTCCTCGCTGCTGCCAGTCGAATGCTCCTGTTCGGTGGGCGACTCCTTATCATCCTCCTGGGACTGTGACTGCGACTGTGACTGAACGTGAGCCTTCTCCTTCTCGGAATCCACCTTATATTTGGCCTCGAACTTGCGTATGAGCTCACTGCACTCGCCATCGGCCTGGGCCTGGGCATGGGTATGGGACTGTGACGGGACCATGCCATGCCCCTTCTTGCCATTGCTCTGGTTGCTATTATCATTGCCGTTCTTCTCCTCGAAATTGTTGCCCTTGCTGAGCATCACAAAGTGCTCGTTATCATTGCGCTTGGCCTGTGGCTTGGCGGCGGTGGTGTTGTGGCCCTTGGAACGCTGGTTCTCCAGATTCTTAACCAAGTCACTTAGATTGCCGCGATGGATCTGCATGCCGAAAGTGGGGGGGTTAAAAGGTAAGACCTAGGCGAAACTCTGACGCTAAACCCCAAACCCTGACAGCTAAGGAGGGATCTCCCTGGAGCCTCCAAACAGGACCCACCCTCCTCTTCTATGTCCCCTCCCAATCCCTGCTTAGCTTAGACAATAAAAAAACTTACAATAATGGGCTCATCGCCATGCTCACGCTTGGCGGGATCCAGGCTCATCTTGGGCACTGTCTGGTTGCTGCCATTCAGCCACTCGCCGGCCACCAGTTCCGTCTTATAGCCCGTTGTCTCGGGATACAAATCAGCATGGAAATCGCGGTATGTCTGCGGGACAGAGCACATAGTTAAGCCATGCCTTCGGTTAGGAGATATCTTGGCCAATCCACTCACCTTTCTGGGCACTTGGTACATAATGGGTATGACCATATTGGAGGTCAGCTGCAGCACACGATTCACCTCCGCCTCCATTACTTTGAGCGCTCGCTTCGGCACCAGGCAGGCGCCCTTTGTCTGCTCGCCGGTGTGACGCAATCCCTCGATCAGATACGGATCCTTGTCCGTAATTTCCAAGTAATTAATTGTCGTGTCACCCTTGCCGGCCAGGAACAACATATTGGTGTCCGGATCGAACAGGGGCATCAGTATGCCCGTCGAGCAGTCCAGTTCCAGCGTCTTTTCCGGCGTGCCAAAGTTGCGTATATCGCGGATGATCACCTGACGCAAGCGGGCCGCATCGAAGCCGGTGGTGAGGATGCGCGACTGATTGCCCAGCCAGACGACGCGCGAATCCTTGATGCTCTGATGCGATTCGGCTTGCATCTGTATGGGGGAGCCGGCCGCGCGTGGATCAAAGATGCGCACGCACTTATCCTTGCAGCTGGTGGCCAAAACAGAGCCATCCTCGCGCCAACTGGCCGACTGTATGACCTCCGGATGCTCATTGTTCGCTAAGGGGAAGGGGGAATTTGGATATTTAATTGGTATTTCTAGACATGGAAATCTCTCAAGGATTACTCACAGAAGATCTCCTTTTGGGTGCTGAGATCGAAGAGAGCCACACAGCCGGCGGCTGTGGAGTACATCAGGCCATCGGCAGTGGGATGGAAGCCCACAGTTTCCACGCGTCGCTGCTTGTGTGAGAAGATGGCCTCCGGATCGGAGAGCGATTGCTCCAGGCCCTTTTCCGGTATGTGCCAGATCTTGACCTGTTGGGGGATGATTAATTATTTTATATTTTATTTGCAAGTTTAATAGATATTTTCACTTAAATAACTAGTTTGGTCTGGTTTAAACTCGGATTAAGTGCATATTTATCTAGGAAATCATCAGGAAAAAGGGAGGATTTGGAAAAATGCAGCCAGAAGTTGCAGTTAGAAGCAGGAAAATCACAAAGGTGAAAACATTGATGGCTCCAGTTACAGAAAAACTTGACTTGGGGAAAGTTGAAGCTTTAGTTTTTCACTTTTTACACTTTTAGCAGGAATTATAGCACTTATTTCTTAATTATTTCTTGTCTAAAGTTTAATTTTAATTATTTAAAGAAAATAATTCAAGAAGTCAAAGAAAAATCCAGCGAAAGTGAAAGCTAGTTCTTTCCCTGGGAAATTCCACATGGAAATGAGCTAGCTTTTCCAGTTATATTCCCTGTATTTATGCTTACCAGACAATCCTGCGATGCGGTGGCCAACAGACCATCATGGAACGGCGAGAACTTGAGATCTGTCACTGTGTCAGTATGGCCATGGAGCAGTGGCATTGTCTTGCTCTTCCGTCCGCAATCGTCCAGCGACAGGACAGCGACACTGGAGCCGGTGTGCTCCCAATTGAAGGCCATGAAGGCGGCAGAGGCGGCTATATTATTGCCATACGTCTGATAGCTGCCCACGCAGATCTCGCGGACGCAGGCTTCCGCCTTGGGCACAATGGGTGCGGCATTTTTATATTTGGAAGCCTTGAAGCGCCACGCCATGGTTGGGTTTAGTTCCTAGCTCCTAGCTTGTGGTGCGTTGCTGCTGCTGTTGCTGCTGCTCTTCTGTCCGTGCTGCGGATGTGGTCGACGAGTGTGCTCTGGCGGAGTGTCGATTGTGGATTGGATTGTCCAGTCTCCCAGTGGGCCAGTGTCCAGTCTCCAGAGTCCCAGTGCGTGTGTGTGGCTCCCTGGCTCGCTCTCTCTCTCTCTCTCTCTCTGGCGTTCAGTGCGTGTGTATGTGTGTGTGTGTGCTGGTTGCGTCTGAAAAATGGCAAGCATATCCGTGAGAGAGAGAGCGAATGTTAGTTGGTGTGATATCACTGCGGTGGAGAGGGGCGGGAGACGGGCGCTGTGAGCGTGAGTATGAGTGTGAGTGTGATATCACTCAACGGTCAGTCAGTGTGATATCACTGGGCAAGTGGCAGTGTGGCAGTATACTGAGTCACCTCAGCCGATAAGGCGCACAATAGGCGGCGGCGGCGGCGGCGACGGCGGCGATAGGAGCACTGCGCCAAGCAACAAATAAATAAAGAAAGGAGAGCGGCTGCTGTTGCACTTGCCGCCGATTGAAAAGAGAAAGCTGGGCAAGAATGGTGCGCGGTGGAACCCACTGGTGGCCACAAAAGCCGGATGAGCAACTCTGGGGCAGACACACACACACACACTCTGTGTGTATATGCAATGCTGCTTGTTTGTTTGTATAACGGCAAAGGAGGCGAAAGGCGAAGGCAAAACACACATACATGTGTATAGATGGATGGTGACGCGTGATCCCGCCCCATCTAAGGGTCGCTAAGGGTTAATATGTGCCGCCACACCTAGGGGTTAACGATCCTGCAGAATTCACAAACACCAACGCAACTGGCACTAGTGCACACTAACACTAGCGCCAAGTGGTGCAGAAAATATACACTAACCACTTTTTCCTCTCTCTCTCTCTCTCCCACTCTTCCTTGCACTGTAGTGGATGGTTAAGCAGTGCAGTTTGCTGGCAAAGAGAGAGAGAGAGCGAGCGGCGTAACAACAACAACGACGCGTGCGCCAGTTCAACTGTTTTTGTTAGAAAGCGGCAAAACAAATGACCAGCAGCGGAAAAGGAGATGCAGGAGAGGAAGCAACCGAGCAGGTATTGGCCAGCCACCAGGTAATGGGGTCAAGTGATTTAGAAAAACGAAAAGCGAAAAAATGTTGCAAACTGCCAAAGGGGGAGAGGCAGTCGCAGCGGCAGCAGAGGGAGAGAGCGAGACAAGTGCATGGCGCAACCTGCAGGAGAGCTCTAACGGTTCCCGGTGCGGCGTGGGAGAGCGGTAAAAAGGGAGAGCTCTCTCTCTCTCTCTGTCTCTAGCTTGGTTGGGGGTGGCTGGCCATACCAATACCAATACCAATGCGTTTCGGCAGCCGGCTAGCTTTTTGTTTTTCTTCACCTTCGCGTTTTGTTGTTGTTGTTGTTGGTTGTTCTTGCCATTTCACCCACTGCCCACTAAACACACACGTACGCACACACACACACATACACAGTCCTGGTGGTTGGTTTTTGTTGCTGCTTTTTGTATGCATTTATTGACATTTTTCGCTGTCGTTTTTTTTTTTTTTATTTGCTTTTGCAACCGATTATTGGGTGTTACTTTCTAGTGTTGCGTGCAATTAATTAGAATTCGTTTTTAAGGAGGGGACCCCTCTTTTATTTCCTTGTTCCTTGGCTATTTTTCCCCCTTCCGTTTCCTTATACGTGTTTTTTTTTTGCAGCACACACCCTGGCGCCGGCAGCGACGAAGAACAAGAAAAGATGAAGCAGCAACGGCAATGACAATGACAACTACAACAAGTACAGCGTAAGGAGGAGGCAACAACAACAACAACAACAACAACTGCGCATAGCCGACGCCGCCGCTTTTTTTATGGGCAAACAAAGGAGCAGTTTCGCACACACTCACACTCACACACGCAAGCAAACGCGTACTCTCCGACGACACACACCCACAAAAGTTGCATTCGTTCGGTGCAACAACAGTTTTCAACAAACACACACCGAAAGCCGCAACGCAGCTTCTGCAAATTTATCGCGCGTACTCACGCTCACGCCACGCCAACGAAATGCCGCTAAGAACGGTGCCAAACCGCAGATCCTGGCGGTAATTATCAATCCAAATCGAAATGAAATCAATAAAAAACTACGCTAGATCACAACCTTTTCTTTTCGTACCGTGCCAGTGTTTAAAAATTTTTATCACAAAAACATCGAGCATCGAAAAAAACACATATCGAAATCGAAATACATGTCAAGTTATCGATGACGGAGTGATTTATGGTATATTTAAGAAATATATAGTATATTTTGGTATATTATTGGGTCCACTTCTTGGTTTGGATACCAGCTGCGAGTGTAGCACATTCTGCAACCCACTTTTCGGTTGTGTTTTTAAAATCTCCTTTCTTTAAGAATTAAATAACAAATTCATTTCTTTCTCATTTTAAAGTGATACAATTTTATTAAAGTTAGAAATTGACTGTTCATTTTATTATATTTTTCTTTACTTGTGAAAAGGAGAACTCTTGCACATGGGTAATAATAGATTTTAGCTTTATAAGAAACTGTCTAATTTGATATAAAATTAAGGAATGCTTTAATCAAAATCAAATTCTTCTCTTCTGCAAGGCCAAAAAAGACTTGACAGACAGTTAATGTTAGAATTAACACGTTAGATAACCAAAGTCTTAACAGGAACTTTATCTGTCTGAGAAACTTTAACAATGGGTGAGAAACCGGCCCTATCTTGATTATTTACGAGAAGATTTAAACAAGAAGATTTAAACAAGAAATAGCGTATAAAACGTTAAAACTATTAAGATAAACATTTTAAAAGAATATTGAAAAAACAGATGAATATTCTATAGGTTTTTGACATGGATACCCGCCAAAACGGGTATCTGTAAACGGGAAAACTTTAGTGCAAGTTGCTGAATGGTTCTGAAAAAAGGAAAGTGCTAAAATTGTGTGCTTTTTGTGCTTTCAAACGCGCAGAGTTGCTTGTGAAAATATTCGATGGCGGTCACGAACCATCGATGGTTCCGAAGTTTTTAAAACACCGACGTTATCGATGGGCCATTCGATATTTCTGCATCTCTAATCGATGCTGTGACATCTCTATATCGCATCGCTCTCTGCAGCGCAGCTCGCATTGTTATTTTTTTTGTATTTTTTTTGGCTCGAACGAGTTGGTTCGATGGCACCGTTAGCCAAGAACAATAACAATAACAGGCCGCGGCCAAGGTGCACCGTGAATATTGTTTTTTAACTAAGTGAACCTAATATCGGGAGGAGCTCGCGCGGATCGTAAACATATATTTATTGCTGCCTCCTCCTGCAGAGAGAGAGAGAGAGAGCGTGTGTGCGCGCCCCCCGATGTGAGTGTGTAGCGGGCGTGTGTGTGTGTGTCGGTCGGAGTGTGCGTGTGTATGTGCGCGTACAAATTTGGTGTGCGGCAAAGGCAAAGGAAACGGGAAAAGGAGAAGGAGAAGGAGGAGAGGCTGAGGGAGAGGGAGGAGCTGGAGCTGAAGCTGAGGCTGGAGCTCCTGGAAGTCCACATCCAAATCCCAAAACCGAAACCGAACCCGCAAAAAGACGCTCATTATGAATATTCTGCAGAAAATCGGTGAGTACTGTTTTAGTCGCCGCCAAAGAAAAACAATAGGAAAAAGTCAGATTTTGTTTTTTTTTTTTTTTGGTACGATGGGGATTTTGTTTCCCATTTTCTTAGCTCTCGCTTCTCTTTTCGCTCTCTATGCCTGTGTGTGTGTGTGTGAGTGAGTTTGCGAGTGTGTTTGTATGCATCCTCCAGGATTTCTTTCCCCCCCGTCTTCATCTTCTTTCATCTTCTTTGCTCTCCCCCTCAGATAATTTTCACCGTTTACCGTTGTTCTGTGCATCTAACACACAAACATAAACACACACACAGACAGACAGCCGCAGAAACAGACAGACACACACTCCTCTCTTTTGTTGTTGTTGTTGCTGCTGCTGCTCGCTTTTGGGCTGTCAACAAGTCTATTTTTAGATGCTGCAGTTGCTGCTGCTGCTGCTGCTGCTTCTTCCAGAAGTGTTAAACATTGGGAGCATCAACAACAACAACAACAACAGCAGCAGCAACATCAACTTCCTATTGCCACACACACACACACCCCCGCCCAGGCCTCTTGCCTCGTACTCCTGCTGCTCCTACTGCTGCTGCTGCTTTCCATCTCTCTTCTTTTTTGGAATTCTCCCACAAATGCAAACGGTTGGGAACCCGACTAAAGCGTGTGTTTTTTTTGTTTTTAGTTGGAATTCATATTCCTTTGTCCGCAAAATTGCAATTTGTGATTTATTCCTGGAAAACTGCAGCATCCGCCATTATCCTGTTGATTACTGGCAGCAGCAGCAGCAGCAGCAGCAGCAGCGGCAGCGTTAGCTTTTCTGTTTAATTTTAACCACAAAGCTCCAGTGGAGTCCTTGCCAATATTAATTGTTATTTGTTGTTTTGTTGTTTCCATTGAAATATTAATGAATTTGTTGTTGTTGTTGTTGTTGTTGCTTTTCAATTAAACAATTTCCAAGCAACTCGTAGCCTTTCAAGGTTATTCTGCTGCAAATTTGATCCTTCTAGGGAGTTTTATTTGTTTTCCCCTGAAAATCTGAAAGTATTTATTAACACAAATTGTTGTAAAACCAAAGAACAATATACACAATAATCTATATTGTTTGATTTGGGGACACGTGATGGAGTCATGATAGGCATTATTTTACCCCAAAGCTACCTTCTAGCCGTATTCCTTGGGTATTTTCTTCATTATTTGTTTAACTAATTCTTAACTCTTTTTAACAACAATTTTTGGCAAATGTTTAACCCTCTTTGTTAGCTGTTTACCTCTTTTTTTTCCCCCCTTCTTAACAACAGAGTGCAAAATCTTAGAACCGCCAGCAGCTGACTGACTGACTGACTGACTCTTATCAGAGGCCCATTCGTTGGTCGATGATAACACAGCACAGCACAGCACAGCACACACACTGTCTGTCACACACAATTCTCACACAATTCACACACATTCTCCACAACGACAGTAGTTCACTGAAAGTGCCCGGCGTCCGCCGCCGCCGCCGCCTCCTTCTACGCCTCCTCCTCTTAACTTTTACTCTCAGTCAGTGGTCAGTGTTGTCACTTTTTTTTAAAGCATTTTTTCAAGATAGATTAGCAAAGAATATAATGTAATATAATTAAGAAACCCATAGGTAAAAGGCTAACCTTCTTAATGGAAAGTATTCCCATATATTTCCCCTTATAAGAACCCCATCATATTACGTATACGTCAAGGTGCCAAAGTGGAGTTGCAGTTTAAGCCTTATAAGTAGCACATTTCATTCAAGTCTCTGTACTGATTTTATTTTAAGTTAAAGCTTACATCTTAGGCTATAAATTAGCTCAGGTATATCCTCAGGTGTGGAAAAAAGAGCAAGCTAAAGTGCCAGCTCCAACCACACACACTCTGCTCTGCCCATTGGCCGCAGCAGCAGCGATTAGATTGTAAAAGTGGCGGCGCGGCGCTCATCATCGCTGCTTATTGTTACCGCTCGCGAGTTGGATCCGCTGCTCGCTCGGCTCAGCGGTTGGGTTGGGTTGGGTTGGTTGGGTGGCTCAGTTGGGCTCCGTTGGCTCACTCACCGACTGAGTCAGTCAGTCGCACGCGAAATTCACAATTCACAACATCGGTGGCTGATGTGCTTGTCCGCTAGCCCGGTGCCCCTTTCCCCCCTATCGAACTGCAAATAAATACTACATAGTTCGTTTAGTTTAGTTTAGTTAGTTAATGATACTAACAGACCCTAGTTTCACAGTGAAGTGATATCATTAGAGGGCGATCCAACGTCCTAATCATTATTTTTCATTGATTCCCAATTCATTGAACGCTTATTTCTTTGTTATTTTCGAGTGCCTTGTGATCAGTGATCGAGAAGCGATCGATTTCGATCGATTTGCGCCACAAATTGAGTTGGAGTCGCTGATGCGTTTGCTCCAATTCCCGCGCCCCAACAGCAGCAATACTATATATATATACATATAATAGGCGGCGGCAGAGGAGGCGGTAACCGGTAACCCCTCGAATCGATTTCCGCCACAGAAAAGCAAGAAAAAAAAATACAAAAACAAAAAAAACACAAATCATGCGAGTTCTCAACACAGAGCTGCGCCTGCGCTTTAAAAATCGCAAACCGCGACCCTTTAATCGCGCTGCCAGTGCCGATGATGCAATGGACATGGGACCGGGTTCCGGAATGGGTATGCTGGGGATTGGCGTGGGAGATCCCACTATGCCCATCGATCAGCGCCTCAATGGAGCCACCACCAATATGCGTACGTACCAGGCGAGAACAATGCGTGTGTGCACTTACAGAAATAGATACTAAATTGTTGGGAATATAAACTAATTTAAGAGACTCTTTCCATATAGATATATAATCTTTAAGGTATTTTAAGGGGAAAAAATGCTGATAAGTTCTAAAGAAATATTTAATTTGATCCTTAAGCGATCGATATGGTTTCTTGTTAACCTTCTACTCCCGTTGTTTATAGTATCTCATACCAGTATGGTACCAGGTATTTTACAAATTCATTGTTTACACAACGAGAATAAGTGCAAGCGGCATCAGTGACTGTTTGTTTAATAGTTTTATGACTTAAGGCATTTCTCTTGAAATTGTTGACACTCTAATCGTGTTACTTAATTATTTAAAGGGCTCTAACGATCGTGTTAGATGATTAATAATTATTTACAAAGTGTTAAGCGAAATTAATGATCTTTGTATTAGTATGCATAAATATATCACACTAAGAACTTCACATATTTGTGTTTTTTTGGGAGAAACTGTAAGACGGAACTTCCCAAAAATAGAAAAAAAAAAAAAAACACGATGTGCTCATAAGCTAATTTATCATTTTTCTTATCGCGAAAACAAAGCCTAATGTACCTTCGTTTCAAGATCAAAGTCGGGTAGGTGTTTACATTCAAGAATCCTATGCCCATTTCTTGCTGTGCATTTTCCAATAAAACAGCAACACAAAAACAAAACAATTGGCAGTCCCCCCAGTTTCCATTTCCATTTCCACTTCCCCACTTCCCTTTACTTCCAGTTCCCAGTTGAATATGTAATGGCCTTGAGCACACGGGACAGAGATAGCAAGCTTGGCCAGAACAGAGATAGGCACAGCTCTTCTGGAATGTGGAATGTGGAATGCGATCATTCGTTGAGATAATGGGAATAATGGAATAATGGAGACGACGACGGACAAATCATCATTTCCCCAGCATTTCCAATTAGGCGCGCATAATCGAGCAAATTGATCGGAGAATCTCAAGTAGCCAAGGCAGTCACAGAGCAGTATCATCGGATCGAATCGGTTCGAATCGGATCGGATCGAAGATGAATGAATTGCCGATAAATTGACACATTGAGATATATTACTGCCTACATAGGGTGTACAGTGTGGTTGTTACTGCCAGGGCTTTATCGCTCAGAAATACGTAACATATGGGGAAATACCCAATTTTCATTCTCCTTTCATGGGGTTACCCTTTTCTAGAGTTCGAAAATGCGAAAAGAACTCAATTATTGGAATTTATTCACCAAAATTAGGTCACTTAAAGGGGCTTATATCAATATAAGTTCAATTTTCACAAAATAAATCGTAAATGTTGAGTTATTTTAATAAAACTCTTATTGTTATTAATGAAGAATTCTGGTATATATTATAGATATTATATATATATATATATATTATAGATATTATATATTATATATTATATAGATAGATATTTATGGAAACTAATATCGTATATTAGATATTTAAAAATTACATATTGAAAGCAGAATATTGAAAATTCTTAACTGGATATTACATATTTAATAATTAATAATTAATACAGAATACACGTAACAATTCGCACACAGTACAGATATACATAGATACTAATATCATTTCGCTGTTACGTGCTGGATGTTTATTCCTAACCCGATCTGATATGGTATGGAATATGGTATGGAATGGTATCGTATCTAATCTAATCGCCCTGCTCCATGTCTGTGTCAACACATGTCCACATTGTTGGGATTGTCAGCATTTCTGATGTGATGAGATGTGTGTGTGTGGGGCCAGTGTGGGGCCAGTGTGTGTGCTGTGAGTTGTGTTGTGTTGTGTTTGCCTACGACATTTTGGCATGCCGCAAACGAATGAAAACATTCCCCGAATGCGAGATGGAAATGGAAATGTAAATGTAAATGGGAATTTGTGTGGAGATGAAAAGGGTTTTGTTTAATTGTTGTTGATTGAACAATTTCGTGTTGGCTTTCACTACTGCACTTTCTAATAGAGGTATAGGAAAGAAGCATGCTGCTCAGTCACCTGTTGCCGCGAATTCACTTCTGCACTGCACAGAAAAATGTGGCTTAATCTGGAGGAAAGAATGCCTGAAGTTGCAGCAAAAAAATCCATTAGAATACGAACGATTTACTATGCTATCCGATTAGTGATTAGAATTAGTTAATTTTTCCTTTATATATTCTATTCTCTTCTAATCAAGAAATTTCTGAGTAGAATTTATAGAAATAGAATAGCTAGAAAGAGGTTAACTTTTGTGTAGTTCCCAGAAACATTTCCTAGTCGCTTGAACTTTAAACTTTCCACTTGTGGCCGGCCAGTCTGAAGATGATAGAAATAGAATAACTGCAGGTGGCATCATCCCATTATCCTGTGTGAGAGAAAAAGATATATTTTGTGACCTTTTCAAACCATCTCCGTTTCTCCTATTGGCGGGAAATGTATTTTTCCTAACTGAAAACTTATTTCCCGGGAATATAAGCAGTTTTCTCTGTTCTCTGAACGTGTGTTTTTGCCACACATTGACATATTCCGAACAATGGAGAACGCACAAGTGTCAGGGATTGATGGCTTTGTGTCCATGTGGCCGGGACACCGACAGGGCGGAAGCCACTGCGTCCATTTGCCAACTTGCCAATGCACAAAGAGGCTGTGCTGCCTGGCTGCCAAGCTGCCAGGAATCCGAGAGCACAGGAGGAACACAGGAGGAGTGTGTGGCTGTAGTCAAGGTCAAAGGCGAATTCCGAGTGCGATTCCTGGGAATAATTTGCGTCCGCTTGTGGCTGATAGGTGACATGCGATGCTTGCGAGCAGCTAGATGGCGGCGGGTCAAAGGCTACTCTACCGGGAATTGGCTCGATTGCCTGCCTCTGACCCTGACCTTAGGGAACAATCCATGGGGGCGTTGAGTTCTAGAGTGCTGACTGAGCTTCGGCGTAGGGCACAACGAGCTCTTGATTGGCCCAAGCAGTGAGCCGACAGATGCCTTCTCTAGTATGTATTTTTTGTATTTTCATTGACTTGAGTTGGAAAATTATTTAATTGAAATGAGCAGCGATTACGAGAGATAGCGGCAGAATCAAAGGGAAATCCACTTGTGCCGCAAATGCAGGCGGGAGCGCAATGTTTCGAAATAATACTATATGTGTATTTATATAGATTTATTGCTATTATAAAGAGATGGCCATTAATGACCTGACATCTATAAAAATAAAGGTGAAAATTAATATTTCTTAAGATATTAGATGAGTATGAAGAATTGCCTCTAGCTTTGTAGCTTTTCTTACTTATGTTTATACCCTTGCTGGGTATTATAGTTTTGCCATGATGTTTGCAACGCAGTGAAGGTGTCCGAAACCATAAAGTATATATCAGCATCACCAGCCGAGTTGATCTAGTCATGTCCGTCTGTTTGTCCGTTTGTCCCTTATATGCAAACTAGTCTCTCAGTTTTTGAGCTATCGGGCTTAAACTTTCAAGAAAGTCTTATATCTTATGCAGGCAGTGTATATTTTGGAATAGGTGGAATCGGACTACTATATCCTGTAGCTACCATAGAAACGATTGTGACAAATAGGCATATTTTCGCCATTTCTTAAGATATTTAAATGCAATTTTATTGTTGCCACTATAATAAATTCATAGCCACACCCTAAAAATTTCATCGAAATCAGACCAATATATCATATAGCTGCCATAGGAAAGATCTTTCTAAATTCATATTTTACATATACATTTTACATTTTACATACATTTTACATTATACATGATCTTTTTAAACAATAAGAGCACTTTGTTAAAATTTCCATTAAAATCCGCCAACTATATCTGATAGCTACTATATAAACATATATACGAAACAGGGTGCTTCGTGTAATTTATGCTTTTAGTATCAAAATCTTGTTTAATAACTAACAAATTATCAGCAAGGGTATATCAACTTCAGCTCCGCCCAAAGTTAACTTTTTTTTACATATTTTTCTGCTTAAAATCCCAGTATTTACACTGCTTATTGAGTTTCATATAAATATTTACGCATAGCCAGGCACAAGTACGAACGATTTTGTAAGGAATTTCAGCGGATATAGAGGGTTACAGCCAAAGTCTGGAGCTGATTTCCAATGCACTTTCTCCCCCCTATGTAATCATGTGTGGCTTATGCAAGGGGGTCATGCTCTTGGAAAACTCTCGTATCAAGTGCTCTTCTTTGTTATATGAAAGTATAAGGTCAGCTGAGGAGTTGCGGCTGCAGTTAAAACAGAAAAGCCATATCTTTGGATGTTTATGTTGGCCACCTTTAAAGGTGACTTGCTGCGGGTCATCATCATCTCTGTGTGGTCATCACAAGTGGGAAGGTGGGAAGGTGGAACGGTGGGAAGATGGGAAGATGGGAAGGTGGGAAGGTGGGAAGATGGGAAGATGGGCAGATGGGCAGATGGGCAGATGGGCAGATGGAAAATGGTAGACGGAAGATGTGTATGTTTCGGTGGCGCCCAAGTGAAATCTTGGCTCTGGCTACGGGCCAGTGTCCATTGTCAGGTGTCAGGTGGTGGTGGTTACTCTGTAGTGGGTAGTGGGTAGTGCCTGGCTCTATGGTCACGTATGACATGGCGCTTTCCCTCGGCTAGGTACTGGCCTGCCTTAGTGTGTGTGCGAGTGTGTGTGCGAGTGTGTGTGTTTTTGTGTTTTGTCAACTCGATTGTGGGCTTCTTTAAACTGCCTTTGTGCTTTTCACTTACACAATTGCCATTCAGCACTTTTGCTTTCCTAGGTTCGTTTCGTTTTCATACTCGCATCGCATCGCATCGCATCGTATAATATAGTATCATATGGTGTGTCAACGCCATGTCTATGTCATAATTGTTCACCTGGCCGCCCAAATCTTCCCCCGCTCCCCTTCTTTTTTGTTGGCGAGGCTTTCTTCTTCTTGTTGGCCACAAAACTTTCATTCTTTCTTTCTGCCTGCCTGACTTTCTGACTCTCTGGCTTTCGGTGCTGTCTTGCTTTCTGGCCAGAGTTTTCGAAGCGTGTCTATTGGACAGTTACATTGTGCGGCGGCTGCAAGTTGTTTGGAATTGTTCGGGATTGTTCATAAGCCCCGTTTTTTACTTTTTGTTGTTGTGTTTTTGTTACCTTTACCTGCAGCAACCGAAACCGAAAACCGAAAACCGAACACCGAATCCAAAGCCACCGAATTGAATTGGAAGATTTCATTCCGGGTGCCCCCCCCCATTCATTGTTGTTGTTGAACCGAAAGTGAAAGAGCCGGCGAGCATTTCATTGAGAATTGAGAAATCCAAATTAATTGGGCGGCGGGTATTCACCCCAATCACATTTAAGCGTTTCCATTTAGTTGATCATCGGATTTATTGCTGCGATTAATTTGCAAAACTTTCGATGGTACCAACCACAAGAGTGCTTTGTGGATTAAGTAATTACAGTTTTAGTTTTAAATATATATAGCGAGCAGAGGGAGGTATCTGCAAGTCCAGAAAAGAAGCTATAGCTACATTAGTTAGTCCGTTAATCCAAATTTACACCTACAACCATAGTAAAAGCTTTAGTTTTTAAGTAAACAAGTTTAAATTACATTTAAGAACAAGTTCTAGCATTTTATTTCAACTTATTTACATTTAGGAACAAATTTTAGAATTTAATTTGACTTTCTTACATAAAAACTACTCAAATTGTTTGATGTAGAATTCAAAAAGGTCTCAAGCTTTTACTAGGGATATATATCGATACGAAAAGTTGGATAAGATATGTCACCATGATCGATGTGATTTAGAATTGAATAAGGTTTAAAGTTCCTACTAGGAATAATATATCGACCAAAATGTGGTACTCAAAAAAAAATATCATTAATTTTGATATTATTAAAATATCGAATAATAAATCACTTACAGATTGATCCATCGAAATTTGAAATATCGAGTAATATCGAAAACGATACTTATCGCCTTTAAGGGTACTTTAACGATTTTATCGAAGCACCACACAAATTTTTAAGAATTGCAGAATAAAGATTTATCGCAGACATGTATCGTTATGTTAATATATCGATCTATATATCGTTCTTCGGGTCGAATATAGATAGATATATCAACATTTTATACCATCCTTAGTTCCTACAAGGTCTAGTCTTACATGAAGTTCCCAAACATCCTGCTCTTACCTTCCACACTAGTTTTGCTCCTTTTAAATACTAGGTTATATCGTCTAGAATCTAGACATAACCCTTTGAGGAAACATATATAGACTTTCAGCTAACTCCTTTGAAGTTTTTCAGCCACACTGCATTATATTTTAATTGTTTCTCGTAGTAATTTGTTTTTAAAGTTGTATATATATAGGGTGAGTCCAAGGGGGAACCTAGGTCTTAGCCTCATCTAGTTTTCTTGCTCACACACCCACACCCACTCCCACACACACACGCACAACTCACACACAACTCACACACACACACACATCGTCATTGGCGGCTGTCACCATTATAGCGTCACCGACGACGTCGTCATCGCTCCCAATTCTCCACGGGCTTCTCAGTCTCGCTTCGTTTTCGTTTTGGCTTTTCTGCTTATGGAGTAGGCATTAAAAAATAGCCCTCCATATACTATACACCCCTTCGGCACAGTGAGAAAAGGTGTGTATAGAAAGAAGATTTAGATGTTGTTGATAAATAAAGTTTAAAAGAACCAATCCACATATTTTTAATAAAGAAATCTTTACAAGATTAGAAAATAATTAAATGGTAATGAACATATTTTTTATATTTGCTTAGGGAACTCCCCGTAATAAATATAAATATTAAAAGGTCATTTGCCATACTGATTATAATAATGTCTGTTAGGTATTTTGATGCAGAATCTGATAAGAATTCTTATCTTTATTTAATTAATCAGGGAAGACATCCATCCCCCTTTTTTTTTTTGCAATGTGTCATAATTGTCATAATTGATGATTCATTCTTCCTATATTGATGTATTCTGGTTTCCCGACTTAGTAAGTCATTTCTTCTTTCGTTATTTTAAATATTATTGTATTAATGAATCATTTGTATTTATTTATTTATTTACAAGAATATGAATGTGAATAGGAGAACAAGGATAACTATAGGACTTATATTAGAATGGATTAGATATGGATAGATAGTAGTTTATTTGGTTGGTAATAAGGGATATAGATACTACTTAAATTTTGGGGAAATTATGCTAAGGAATTTCCCGCTTTTGATTCTAATTTATCGTGTTTGTTCTGCAATTTTTTCTGCAGTGCATCGAAAATGTGTAGTTTCGTTTTCGTTTACGCTGCGTTGAGAGTTTTTCTTCTTTTATTTTTTTCTGTTTTTTGTTGGTTGTGCCATTCCTTTGTTGTTGTCGCTGGTTTTCTGGCAGCGCCTTATTAATTATGACGATGGGCCGCCGCTCAAAAGTTATCTAACCGTTGCCGGGAGCAGAACGGAACGGAACGGAGCTAAACGGTTCGGAGCGGACGCACTTCATCGGCGGAAATGTAAGAGAAACAAAAAAGTATCTCGAAACCAGGAGTGCTGTCTCCTCTTTCCACGTGCTTTTTTCCTTGTGTGTTGTGTTGTGTGTGTGAGGTGAAAAGTTAAATAATAAATAAGTAGTAAACCTAAACGGTGGCTGGAAAAATTAGCTAAGATCACAGAAAACAACAAGAGAACACAAAAAAGAAGACTCGAAGAAGCAGCAGCAGCGACAATTCTTGAGTGAGTAATCGAGGGCCAAGCAAATTATAAACACGATGATGTATAATTCAACAATTCACTGACATTGTGTATTGTGTGTGTAGTGTGTGTAGTGTGTGTGTTGTGTGTGGTGTGCTGTTGTGTATTGTTGTGTATTGTTGTGTATTGTGCCCGCTCAATGCTCACTCTCTCGCACTCGTACGCCGCCAATTGAGCTTTGGAGGAGAACTCTGTGTGCTCCTACGGCATTCCGTATACAAAATAAGAAAAATACAGAATACAAAATACTTGTCCGATGACAGCACCTGCGCGTGACGTCATCTTTGCGCAGGGAAAGGGCAAGGGCAAAGGCAAAGGCACAGGGCACCAGGCACAAGGCACAAGGAGTTCCCCTCTTAGGGGCCACTGTAACAGTCACACACCCACTTCTTAGAACAGTGTGAGAAAAAGCAAGTCATTTGGTTTAATATTCATTAAAATATACAGATGTTTGTGTTAAATGAAAGTAAATAATTTAAAAATATTTACCAGGAATATCTCTGAAATTGTGGGGGATTTGAAAACAATTTTAAAATAAGTCCAAAAGTATGCAATAGATTATTGTATATTTGTAATTCCCATTTTTGGAAGCTTAAATATTTTGTAAACAAATTTCAAATGGATTTCAAAGGCAGTTTCTTAAGGGAAATCATTCAACGAATAATATTAGGAATTTTTTAAAATAATTCCTCTTCTTTCCTTGAAAATGATTAAAAACGGCTCTTTATTTTAAAACTCTTAAAAAAGGTGACCAAAAGTATGCAATAAAATATTGAAGGCTGCTTATATCCTTTTCTAAAGCATACTTTTAAGCACCATTTTAATTTTAACAACAATTTCCTGTTTTTCAGAAGGAAAATTCATAACAAAATGAATTTTTTATACTTATCATACATTATTTTCTTTAAAATAAATTCAAACTAATAACAATTATTACCATCAACAATCGTAAACATTCAATATCGTTACAAGAAGCAAGAAATTATTTCCCACAGTGCATTTAATGGCCCCAAAACGCGTGTAGGTGTGCGTGTGTGTCACTCGATGCAGTTTTTTATGTATTTTACCGGCATGAAAACCCGTCGTGATCGTGTTCGTGATCGTGATCACTCGATGACCCATGCCCATGCATAAATCAGAGACTGTCGAATGGAAATGGAATCCACTTGAGCCCTTAGAAAACGACAGACACACCTGATTATGGGCTACACGGGGAGAAATACTAAGCCTTCGTTTATTCAGTTATTATCAATAAGTAATAAACAATGTATCCTATTAACGAGTGTCACCACCACACGGCGACAAGTAAAAGCAAACAATGATTTGTGTTGACCGAAATTGGTCATATTACCTGGCTACATACGAATTAACATACGCTTAACAGCCAAAAAGATAACATGAGACGACCGGCAACAAGCTGACAAAGCCATAACATTCAGCTGGCAATTAACAGGAATGCTGTTCGAGTGCTAATTTTGATGTTATCAACAGCAGCGGTGAAGTTAATAGAACCAGTTCTCAGGAATGGTTAAATATCATATATTTAACGTCAACGTAATGAGGCAAATCTTATGTTAATTGAGATAAAATGAATAATAAAGTAATTGAATAAAGACAAAATGCCAGAGGCTTTATAAGCTTTATTTAATTGGTAATTTTCCTAATAATCCTTATGATTAGGTTAAATATTTAACCACCACCTTTAACCCAATGTTAATTATGATATACTAAAAAAAAAGAAGACCAATGGTCAAGAGTTCTCTTGTGAAAAAAGATGCTAGGAGTTTAAAAAAGCTTTATTTAATTGTTTAATTATTTTTCTTATAATTTGTATGATTAGGTTAACTATTTAACTATTTAACCACCACCTTTAACCCAGTGTTAATTTCGATATAAAATAAAGAAGACTAATCGTCAAGAAGTCTCTTAAATGTTGTCTGTTACACAAGCCTTCCTGAAATTATCTATATTTTTCTTGTAATAATCTCTTTGTAAAGATTAGATTAGAGATTATATTTTTAACCTCCAGTTATGGTATATCATATTGACCGAAAGTGTGAATGACAACCCAGGCGGCTCTGTGAGTTCATTGAAACACACTACACTGCCTTCATGACTGCCCTAAATCGTTGCTCTTAATTAATATGTAACTAACTAGCTAACTACTATGTCCATGTGTCGGCCTCAGTAGTTTTTTGGTTTTTTATATTTTGATTTTCTGCTTGAAATAGTGTGTGTTTTATTTGCATTAAAAATGTGTTTGCTTGTGCTTGGTGTTTCCACAATGATTATGTCATTTAGTTGCCATTTTTTTTATTGCGCTCTCTGCTCAATGTGAAGCAGATTGTTTTTAGTTTTATTGGGCGTGTTTTTTCTTTTGTTTTATATTTTTTTTAATTCGACCCTCTCCCTGAGGGTACGAAACGAGTATATGTTTGTGTGTTCAGGAACTATCGCGATCGCGGCAGTTAGAAAGCATAGCATTCCAAGCAAACTAAAACTCAAATTCCTCAGCTCTTGTTTTATTTATTTGTTGTTTTCCTTGTTGCTGTGTTGTGCTGTGTGCTCATTCATTCAGCATTTCACATTTTGTGCACTGAAAGAAATGCAGTGTGAAAAGCCTTGAAATGTATACAACAAAAACCATCATTTTGATGATAGAAAATGTATGAATATAATAGAAAAATGTAGCACAAAAATAGTTATCCAAATCAAAAATAGTAAATTAGTATTACTCTAATAATTGTTATATGGAATATATGTACATACATATATAAAATAAATATATTCGATAAATTAAAATAAATGTAAGTAAAACTATCGATTTACATTTACTTTTATATATCCATTTATTTTGGTATATCGATTTCCTTACTTACTTACTTTTATGTATCGATTTTCCATCGATCTCCTTTCATATATCGATTCACTATTATATATCGATTTACTTGTACATGTTGATTTACTTTTATTTATTGATTTACTTTAATATATCTAAATTTTGTATATATTAATATTTTTATTATAAATTAAATAGATTCCATAAATTAAAGTAAATAGATTTAAACTATCGATTTACATTTTTATATCGTTTTACTTTCATTACCCAAATTTTGTCTACTTCCTTCACTTATTTTAATTTTCTTTAAAAATACAACTATTTTTTTGACCGTGTGCTTTGTTTTACTTTTTTTTTTTAATTTTTCAAACCGTTTTTTGTTTTGTTTTCGTTTTACATTTCGCGTTTTCGTGGCTGCTCTCGCTAATGGGCTTACTCTCAGGCGACGGCCCTCTCTCCTTCTCCGAAAACTGGTTAGAGCCGCAATAACAATAACAATAACAGCAACATTGAAACTGGTCAGGAGAAGACCAGCAAATATTGGTCAAGTTGAGAGGCCCGAGAGCCCCGAGGACTTTGCATACACGAGCCAACGGCATTATTATTATTATTATTATTATTATGACGATGCTGCGTCCGCCGATTCCGATGTGGATTTTATGAACGATCTTCATTATCATGGTCTTCATCGGGTGTGCCAATTACCAATTTACCAATTTGGTGTCATCTCCTCCTGCTTCTCCCCTTCCTCCTCCTCCTATTCCTTCTCCATTTGACAGTTTCTTTAAATCCGCCTAGCCCAGTTTTTTTTTAAAGCTACAGTAGGACTTGTCTAGCTTTGATTTATGTATTAATATCTTGAAGGGTTCCTTCATTTATTCAATTAATTATGTATAATCGCTAAGATCATGGAATAACTATGGGGTTTAACTTAATTTATAAATCTTAGGCTTATAGAGATAGGAATTCCAATACTAATAAAATACAAAATACAACTTATGGTTGAACACCTGATCACATAAGGGGGGGAACTTCAGCAAAGCACAGAATCTAAGTATGTTAATTAAAGGAAATCTTTTAAATTGGTTATAAAAAAAAGGGGAACTTTATTTCCCAGCATATTTCATAAAATCAGTCTGGAAATTCTCCTTTAAAAATAAAGTTCCTGATCGCATATTTTCTATACTAAAGTACACTGTTGAAATACATTTTTGTTTGTTTTTTTTTTTTTTTTTTGCCAGAACCAGAATTGAAATCACCTCTTGATCGACTCGTCGACTCGTCCAACCCGCTCGGTGGCTCCAAGCCACTCCGGGCTCTGGTCTGGGTGCTCCGTTGCCTGATCCAATTTCCTAATCATGCAAAGTGGCTCTCGTCTCGCCGCGACTCGATTGTGCAGTTGCTGCTGCTGCTGGTGCCTTCCTCCGGGTGATATCGGGTTTGGGGTTTTTTTTCTTCTCGTCTCTAGTTTTTTGGGTTTGGGTCGTCGTGGTCGTCGTCGCATTTCCCCATTTCTGCGGTGTGCCATTAATTAATTGGGTGAACGTGACTTCTAATGCCTGCCTCGTCTTAGGCTGCCCAGAGGGAGGGGCTGGAAGAGTGAGTGGGTTCTTATGGGTTAGGGGGCGTGGCATGTAATTTTAATTGGCCCAAAGGCGAAACGAGAAAAAATAAGAAAAATGTGTTGCATTTTAGGGTTACTTGGAATTTTAGGTATTCCAAGGGGGCTTAACACCTTACACTTTGGCATTACCTATTACATGCCATGCTTATCTATAATTTAGGTATATAATTTATGATTTATAAAGTCAGTGTATCAAGAGTTCTCTCCACCTTAAAACACGTTTGGACTGATTACACCTAGTACTTACTCTTACTTACTTGGCTCCAATCTGCCAGATGGTTATACTTATAATTCCGGTCGGAAGTGCAGCGCAATCGGAACAATGGGCTTTTATTAATCATTATCTTTGGAGTGTAAAGTGGGTGGAAGATTGTAAATACATATATTTCCACGGGGCAGGAAGTCTCGCGTCTCGTTCGATTAAGGCCCTATCAAAGGTGAATTAAATACCCATTCCATTCCGTTCCGTTGTTGATAACAGCGACCTTGATGCGGATGTGGCCCACCTTTATTTCTTTGTTCTATATTTTCTATTTTAAGGTAGTGGAGGAGGTAGAGGTAGAGGTAGAGCCCTTTAACCCCCAACAATACCCTTAACCCTTTTGGCATTGACATTAACCTTGACAGAAGTGGCCGATGATTAGCTGTATCCACTTGGGGTTTTTGTCTATATTTCAGGTGCTGCTTTTGCTGGGGTTTTTTTTTCGTTGGTTGGCTTTGTACTCTGCTCGCCTTTGTGGTGGCCTGTATTTGCTTTCGACTTTTGGCGACGCCTTCGATTTTCGCCCATTTGCGCAGCAGCAGCAGCCGCAGCAGCAGCCACCATAGCTCATTTCCAAGGCAAGTCACGAGCGCCACTTGCGAATTGAACAAATCCGCCCCAGAGTCGCGTCTGCCTCCCCCTTTTCCCCAGTCGCACAGTCTCCAGTCTCCAGTCTCCACCTCACCTCTTTCAGGTGTGCCAGCTGATTGATAATTGCGAGAAATATATATATAGAGAGAGAGAGAGAAGGAGAGAGAGAAAGAGCAGGCGGTAGAAAGAGAGCAGCATCCCTGGCGAAAAAATGAGACAAACCGCTGGGCTGCACAGCGAGAAATAATTGTATTTTACGTGTATTAGTCTGGTGTTAAATTTAGGGTTAATAATATATTATATTATGTAATATATATTTTATATTAAATATTATATTATCATTTTTATGTTTAATTCTAAGTTTTTCTATAATTTGTACCACTTTCGACTGCCTTTTATTATTATACCCTTGCAGAGGGTATTATAGTTTTGCCATGATGTTTGCAACGCAGTGAAGGAGTCA
>JAEIIU010001110.1:0-10266 GCA_018874675.1 Drosophila baimaii | reverse complement strand
AGGAAGGAATTTAAACGCAAGGATTTCGGAAGGCAGCAACTATTTACCGGCCGAGAAAGCGGCCAACACTAATAATGATTTGCAATAGATATGATAATCAATTTAGTTTTAATCTTATCTGTAAATGCTCTTTAATTTAATTAATATTCTTTACCAAAATAAACATGACTGCGATAATACTTTTAGATATTTTAATCTATATATTATTAGGCTGCGAAAAAACCCTATATATTACCTATAGCATACACAGTCATCTTCCCATGCATATATATAGTACAAATGTACTATGTACACATCATAGAACCTCTTCACTCTCTGCCTTCAATTAATTCTCATTTAAAAACACAAACTAAATTATTTAGCTTAATGAAATGAAATTTCGCAGCCATAAACAACAAAATATTCGGTTAGAACCGGAACCATTCAGTTCTTAGTTTGCCTTTCCATGTGCCAGTGACCGAAAGAAATTACAAGCGAATGAATGCTCACTTGGATGCAGGTACGGAGATACAGATACAGATACGTTGCACCCGATTATGTCATCGCATCATCACGGACAGCAACAGCTGTGAGCGGCAGATACAATTGCATCTTGCGTTTGGGGCCGGCAAAGCAATTATCGGGGAAATTAGTCGCCGAAGAGGTAACCACTTCCTCCTCCACATCGGAACCCGGAGGAGGACGCTGCACTTAGTCCCAAAAACGTACCGAATTCGGCCACAAAAATTAATTTCCCCTCGCCCTGAAGAGCCCATCCTCTCAGACGAAGTGCGGCAGCGGAGGCGGGACAAGAAGTCATTTGCGTCAACCATCCATCCTGGCAGCTGACAGCAAATTCAATTTGTAAATTTTCATCTCATTGTTGCTCTCCGCTGGCCGAGAGTGTGTGTGTGTGTGTGTGTGTGTGTGTGTGTGTGGGCCACAAATGGCTGCAGCTGTTGGCAACATCACAGCATCAAAGGCAGTGGCAGTGGCAGTGGCAGAGGCAGCAGCAGCAGCAGCAGAGGTACATACATCCTGGCAGCCCAGCAACTGGGAGGTTTCCATCAAATGAAATTCAATTCGAATTAGTGAATTAATTGGACTGCCTTTGAGGAGGTCAGAAAATTCACAAGAAAGTTATGGAAATATTATATTGTTATACTAGAGTGTGCTGGAAATATTGTTATTATTTTAAAACTTAAAGGAATATTTTCGTTAAAAATATGTTATAATTTCCTGAAGGGTTTCCGAGAAAACATCCGATAGCAAAGTAATATTTTTAATAATAATATCGTGAGCTTCCACATATATTTGTAATATTCCTGTGCTTTTTAAGAACCCCTTTTAAATAAATTCCTAATATCTGTTTGTACTACCTAAAAGATTAACCTGAAAAGGTACTAAAAAAGTTGTTTTATTTTTCCGTTAGGGAAAAACTTTAATTAAATTAAATATTCTAACTCTGTTTTACAGGGTAACCGTTTGTTTTCCACTCGATTACAGGTAAAAGACAATATTTTATTTGCGTTTTTTGTTCGCACTTTTCATTTACCGGATTGACCTTGTAACAAATATTCGCAAATTGCACCAGCAACACCAACAAGAGCTGCATTGGACAACAACAACAACAACAAAGCCAAAAGCTGCACCACACAAAAAAAAAAATAAAAACAAAACAAAAAAATAGAAATAACCACACGACATGGCAGCCCCGTAGATACAAATGTATCTGCGAGCATGCAGCTGTATTCGTATCTCTGTGCGAGTGTCTAGCTGGCGTTTTGTATCTGTCTAGCTGTCTGTGCGCGCTCGACAGGCGCTAGTTTTAATGCTTACATAAAGTGGCGTGCTGAAAGGCTGCACATGAACCCCTACTAGCTGAGAATATAACAGAACCCGAATGGAGTCAAGACCGAAACAGAATCGAAACTCTAAGGCGGCAACGCGGGAAGATGATGGCGTGCCCAAGTCAGAGCTCTCGCTTGGATTCGCATTATTGCCATCAATTCAGACGGCAGACACGGGGGCGCACACACATATATATATCACTCTATATATATATATATATATATATATATATTGTACATATCTCTTAGCACGAGCCGCGTTTGATTGCTTGATTGAAATCTATGACAGTTTGAGAACCTGCCTGCCCCCGCGGCAGATTCATTGCGCGGGGCAATTTCGCGAATAATGTGGTTCAAGGTGCTCTCGAATGGGAGCGCGCACAAATCGGAGGAAAAAATAAATCAAATCTAATAATAATTGCAATTGGATCGATGGGACAAATTCAACTTTTGGCTATGGGGCAAAGAAACCATTATCGTGGGGCTTCTAAAGGGAAAATTTTATCTTAAACTTAAGCTAAGTCCTTAAACTATTACTTATAAGGTATTCGGAGGCTATATAGATCCCAGAAACCAAAGAAAAGCACTTCAATTCAAACCATTTAAGCATCAAACTCGATTTGAACTCTCCGCCCAGTCATTCACCCACCCGGCGTATGGGTAATTTGTCTCAATTAATTAAGTATACGCAGCCATGGCAGAGATATGTAACATTTCTGCAACAGAACGCACAGAACCAATGGCAGGAAAATACCCAAACGAAAGGGAAAATATGAAAAATGTCAAGTGCCCAAGTGGAGAGAGAGATAGTGCAGCCGGAAAATCTGTAACCCGACACAGCTGGAGGTCGCTGTCGCTTTTCCCACATTGTGCTTTCCGCAAGCTGCTGCTGACCTTTTGGCTCTATTCGTTTCCCTTCTTCTTCGCCCGAAACAACTGAAAAGTGCAGCTCAGATGCATCTGAACGACTTGTCCGGGGCCGGCCAGCAAATTCGCCATTAAGTGGCCCACACTTGAGTGCCATTGGGAGCACAGTGGGCCCTCGACAGGCAACGACAGCGGCAATCACAACACTCAGCCGCCGAGATAAGCTTGATTGGACTGCAGTTAATCAACGAAAAAAGGTGGCTCGATTAGAGTTATCAAGAAAGGTGGCGGATATTTGAGAGGGAAGACAGCAGCTACAGCTGCACGGTGAGTGGTCTATCGCGGCGAATGGAGGTGTCTCTACGAATATATATATATATATATTTCTATATGTATTTTTAGACACCACCCCGCCGGCACTCACCTTTTTGGTTATTACCCGCCGCTCATTACCGGCTGTCACTACCCCCGCCGAGCAGCAATTTCCATTAGCAATCACACCTCCAATTTCGTTTCGACTGACCACAAACATGAGCGCTCTCAGCTTCGGGGTTTTTTTTTACGCACATCAAAGGGGTTAAGTGCCGTGTGTGTGTGTGGGGCGAAATGGGGAAATCGCCCATTCATAAAGCATTTCCCCAGCAATTTAAATTTGATTTCTGAACCGAGAACAGTGCAAATTCATTTGCCGCACAATTTGATGTACGATTAAATTTTATTATTTCTATTTTTATGTGGCAACACAACACAAAAACTAGCTGCCGTTCCGTAATTGCGAGCAATTTGTATTCACTTAGCATATGAGCACAATGGACACGCAGATTAGATTGTTTATGAAGCAGGGGGAACTCTGGGCGGGAATCCAGAGCTGGCAGCGTTTCGTGGGTGGCTTGGCTCGTTGCAAACATTCTTGTCATCTGCAGATATGTTTGACAGCATGCCCACTGTGCGTGTGCGTACAACAACAACAGCAGTACAAGCAGCACCAGCAGCCACAGCTCAAATCTGAACAATAAAATAAATTCGCGATATATAGATACACATACAGACAGATACAGGGGACAGTCTCTCAAGTCGACGTGAGCGTCATATTAATTTATGAGCACCCAAAATATGCCAAAGGCCCAGACAAGAATTGAGTAAGTGCAAAAAAAAGATAAAAAGAATTAACAAAAAGCGAACAGAAAAAAAAAACAACTTCAAGTCGTCATCATAAATTCATACACAAAGCAAGTATGTGTAAATGTATCTGGCGAATGCGAGTACGCGTCTCAGAGCCGAGCTTTGTCGCCATTTTTGGCGAGTTGCAAGCTACGCGTTTGCGTGTCGAAATACTGCTGTATTTTTTTCTGCGTTCAATTTTGTGTCACTGCCCACAGAATTTGAACGAATCTCGATTTGGTTTTTTGGAATCGCATTGAGGAGTTAGCTCTCTAGTGGGCGTCCGCTTGGAATGTGGCAACTTTCAGAAACTGCAGCCAGCTTTGGCAATTAATTTGCACGAACATTTTATAGGCAGACGCTTTCCAAATAATAGTGCGCGGATTAACAAAAATTAGAGCAAACTATCCAAACAAAATCCCAGAGATAAACACACCCAGACTACGGCCACGTAATGGATGAATATAATATACTATATACATATGTGAAAGAGCCAAGTGTGCTGCCAAAATAAGGCCAAAGCAAAGGGGGATCATATCATTCACTTGAAATAACAATAAGCATTTTAAGGAGTTAAGATTGTAAGCTAGCAATTTACACAATGAAACATTTTAAAATGTAACTCTTAAGGAGCTTAGCAGCAATTTCAAAGATTCTTTCTTTATATTCCCATTTAAATTATATTTAATATAAATTATTAAAATACAAGACTCATAAATGATTTAAGATCTATGAAAAGTACATATTTATATATATTTATAGAATTAAATTCATTGAGTTAATGATTTTCTATTAAAGTGCTGCCTAAAGTTGTTTTGCTTTCGGTTTTTTGGCTCGTCTTAAGCAGTTCTCGGCGGCGCTACATTTAATCTAATCTTAAGCAAATAAATGGCATCACACACACATGAGCATATAGATATGTACATATATATGTACATATATTCCGCCTAAGATATGATATGAGAGACTGTTTGTTGTGGGCGTCGTCGCTGGCCTGTTTTTGCTCGAGTTTCGGACTCGAATTTGGGCGTTTGGGCGTTGAAAGTGTTAAAATCATTTTACAGCTACTGCCAGCTGGCTGACTGATTGAGTTTTAATTGCGAATAATCGCCAAGTGATTGTAGATTTAATTACAATCAGCAGGCAGGCAGGCAGGCAGGCAGGGGCAACCTTTGACATTTGTATTTTCCCCCGGAATCGAAATCAATGTTTGGGCTAAGCAAATACCAAGGAGCACGCGTCCTTTGTGGCAAATATATATACGTATATATATAGTGGGAAATGAAATTTCTCCGCCCAAACGGGTTGCAGGAATTGGTTAAGCCGTGAACTCTGCTGGGGCTGTGTGGTCGGTCCTTCAGTCACTTTACCGCATTTCAATTTCCGTTTTTTGTTTTACGGCTGAAAGCATCAATTTTCGTTTTATTGATTTCGATTTTTATTGTCAACAACGAGTACGGAAAATTGGAAAAGCGGAGAGGGTAGAGCAGGCAGGCAATGCAAATGGCAAACACACACACTCTTGATGGTGGGGAAAAAACTTTCCCGAAACAAAAAGAAATTTACAAATAAATCCAATTAACGCCTTGGCTAAGATGCGTGGGTCTGCGCTTCTGTCTCGGCTAAATTCAATTTTTTCGACTGTTTTTCGCCACCTGAGAAATGGTCTACCTGATTTCCTTGCCACTTTTTCTCCACTCTCATTTGCATTTTCCTTTCATTTGCTGCGCATTTTTCCTTGCCTCACCGAAACGGAAATGATTGTCTCCCGGCCCCTACCATGTCTTAGTTTTCTTTTTTTTTTCTCGAGCATTTTGCAGCTCATTCCGGCCCTCAGCTCATGCCCAATAAAATGGGCTCCCTGTCGCGTCTGAAATGCCGCGCCCCCAGGGGGAAGTGCTACTTTCTGGTGAAGATTAGCAGCGAGGCTGCCGAGCGCCAGAGGCGGCGCCTACCGCGACGGCTGTCGCTGTTCGTTCGCCAAGAGAGATATGCAAATTCGGGATGTGCTTATTATCTGGCCATGGCCATTAGATAGCTCTGAAGCTGATAAATTGCAGTCAGAAATAATCAAAAAAGAAACGGCATTCGGTTGCCACTCAGTTGCTGAGGGAAAGGGTATGTTGTTTTTGGAAAAACTGATCGGGAAACTCTTGATTATCCGACAAATCTATACAGGGAAGCCTCAGAAATTGCAGAAAAGACTGAATAAATTTATTTGGTATTCAAAATGAAGCAACATTAAAGCGTTAAATACTTAGAATATATAAGAGATTAAGATATACTATCTGTTTCAGTTTTGATTCTATATTTTAATAGTTATTTTGTACTTTTTGAATAAAATAGCTAATTCTCGAAGCTAATATTATTATATTTACTTATCTAGTGCCGGGTATCTCTTGGTCAGGACATTCCACTCTAGAATTCTGGCTTATTTACGGTTGTTATCTGCTCCTCGGCTTCCTTGTGTGTTTATTTCCACCTCGATCAATAAAGTTGGTCCATTGCATGGACCACTGGCTCCTTCTATTTGGCGGTGGGGGCGCCATTCATTGTTCGATTTTATGGCTGAGCTTATAATTTTCCGCTTTTCTTTCTCTTTTTTTTTTTTGAGCATATTACGCATACGCCATGTTGTGGCCCATAAAATGCGGTAGCAATAAATAATTGCAACATTAATATTTATGCTTCATGCCATATGCAGGGAAGGGCAGTAAAAACCACAAAATGAGTACCGAAACCAAATAGCAGCAATTATTATCTTAATAAATTTCCAGGAATTATAGGAACACATTAAGAAATGTGGCTCGAAAATAATAAATCAACTTAAGATCGAGAAATATTAAGTATACGTACGCAAAAAAATATATGAAGAAGAGGGTACAATATGTAGGTGTTCTTTAAGCATTTCCAGATCCTTTAAAACCCTTTTAACTCACTTTACACGCGCTTCCCTCTTCCTTTTTAGCTTCCCCACTTGCGCTAATGTATTATGTTTCAAGGATATGGACACACGACCGCATACACACACACAGACACACACGCATAAGGGGATAACAACTGTCAGCTGGTCAAGGATTTCGAGGTGTGTTCTTTGGCTTTGGCTGATAGTTGAGTGACAGGTAAGCAGGCGAGAGGGGAGGGAGCGGTATTAATATGTGACAACCGGGCGCTCTCTCTGGCTGGGTAAAATAACGCATACGCCCGGGATGGCCGGGCAAAGCTTATCGTATGCCATTTTCACATTTTACAGTGCAATCGCATCAGAATAATTGACTTAATTAAGTATTCGCATGCTGGTGAGCTCTCCCCACTCCCTCTTCCTCTCTCTCTATCTCTGGGCTCCATTGATTTATTGCCGCTCCGCACAACCCACGCACATTCGGAATGCCATTTTTCATCCGGACACCTTCCACCCGCACCAACCGCTCCACCTTCCACGCTCCCACCTGTGCCGAGAGCAATCGAATAAAACTGCAGGCGGCCAAAGTTGGGCTTTCGCTTCATTTGTTAGCCAAGTTCTTGGCACGGAAAATTGAAGCAGCTGCGGATGTGGATGTGGATGTGGATGTGGCTGTGGATGAGGGATGCAGGATCCGAAGTCGCCGTCGCAATCGGTGACTGCTCAAGCGGAAAGGAGGCCTGCCGAAGGTCATGAAAAAGCGCAGGCCAAGGCAATCGCTCACCACTCACCCGCTCATCCAACTGAATCCGGAGGCTTTCAAGCCTGAATAGTAATCGAGTGGCTCACTCTTCGCCGCCCATTTCGACTCAGTTAGCCCAGTTAGCTTGACGGCTTTTGGAGCCGGTTGTGTGTAATTAGTAAAGTTTGCCCCGAGTTTCACTCCGAGCAAGCGAGCGAGCGGCGGCCGCCCTCTGAAAAGTTATTAAAATTCGCTCTTAATTTAAGCAGCGTCGAGCATATTGATGGAAGGCTGTGAGGGTGAATAGGCTGAGTTTGATCAACAAAACTAATTCCCAGGGGGCATCACCGAGTGCTGGCTGCTAGAGCCTGAACCTAATCAATATACCATTCAAGGGAATAAATTACAATTTTAATTTCTTAATAAACCATTACTTAAAGCAATCGAGAGTAGTTTTCATAATAGCTTTCATATATTTATTGTTAATTGATTTAAGCTATTAAATAATAAATGCTGTCATGATATATTCCATTGTGATATAATAGAATAATCTTTTAATTAATATACTAAATATTTAGAACAGTTTCCTGTAAGAAAGGAGGAAATAATTAGTTTAAAACTTCCAAAGCTTGGCTTCAGAAAATCGAATGCCCTTAATTTTGTATTTCAGGCATTGAACGTTTATATTTTTAAGTAAATATTTAGCATATGAGTACCCGGCGGCAGAGAAATCATAAACAAATTGAATTTCTGGCCGCAGATTTCACACTAGAATGTTTGATTATCATCGAGCCGCGCCCCTCGCCCCCACAGAACTATCTCTCAATTGATGCTTGTGTATTTATAATTTTATTTTTTGTCTATTTTTGTGTGTGCGCCTTCTCGCTCCATTATTTTATTTATTTTCAACGCATATTTTGATGCCATTGACGCGTGCGGCGGAGTGGCATGTTATTATTGTTATTCCTTTTTTTTTTTTTTGTGTGTATGTTGTTGTATTTCGAGGCTGTCGCTGCTGTTGACGCTGTCAATTTTAGTGGCGTTCATGCGGTTCAATGGGTTTAAACCATCTGACGTATGCAAATGCAAATGGCAAGAGCACGAGTGGGAGGATGAGTTCCATTTAATATGGAATTGTGCCAGCATTTAAGGCATGCTCTCTCTCTCTGTCTTTGGGCTGGGCATCCCTGTTTTCCAACCCAATCTCTGAACTAATTTCGAGCCACGCGCCGCCCGTTGCCAATCGCTTTTGGGGAATCTCTGTGGAAGCTAATTAACGGACATTCGGAACATGTTTCCCCGGCAATTGAACGAACGCCATGGAGCCATGAGCTCATCCACTCGACACTCGTGAAGTGAAGACGCATTCCGCGGTAACAAAAATCCAAGTTACTCAATTAAAGCGAAGCAGCGAAGCCGAGCAAATCAAATTAGGGGCAAACACGTTTACCGTTTTTCGCTCCTCTCCGCTCCTCCGCTCTGCGCGGCTCTCCGGGAGGGAATAGCCACTGTTTGTGGAGCGAGATCTCGGTCCGCGGCAATTATGGCGACATCTAATGGCGCAAGAGGCGTCGGCGTTAGTGCGCGGGGAGGAACAACACTCATACGCCGTGTGTGCCGTGGCGTTTATCTCAATTTGCGAAATACGCAGATACAATTAGATATAGGCCCACAGATACTATATCCAGACAATGTGTGTGTGGGCCTATCGCGGCAGCCAGTCGCGTGTGTTAACATCGTTTCTAATTAAGCCCCCTATCGCAACCACGGGCAATTGAAAGTGCCCATAGGGGGAGTGAGAGAATAGGGGAGAGATTATCTGTTGCGGGGGTTAATGTACCTCCAATTAATTTTACACTTAGCCTTTACCTTCCCTGAGACTTGACTTGACTGCGCTGGGATATGACCTCTTGATTGGGCCAAAATAATAGCAAATTAATCGCCTCGCCTGTCATATTCCCTGGCATTAAAATCGATCCGATCCGAGAAGCCTAGCCCCGAAAACGCTTGGATTTCTCGGGCTGTTGGCCCGACGGAGAGCAAACAATTGTAAATTGCTGAACGACATTTGTCTGCCTTCGCTCTCTGGTTCTTGTTTGTTGCTATAGCTGTCGGCCACGTTCCTTAATTACTTACCTGACCGCCCGCTCCTCCTCTCCGGCTCTTCCTCCCTTGGTTTACATCGCAAATAATTATTTGCATTAACATTAACATTGGAGCATGATTCAGCACTTTGCTGAACCCACAACCCCCGCAGTCTGAATGGTCTGTGTCCACAGATAAGCCAACACAGTTAACTGTGAAAGCCAATTGGCAGGACAGAGAAAGAGTGAGAGAGAGAGTGACTGAAAGGTCCTTAAATAGGTTGGAGTTAAATATGACCAATGATTGATTGATTGATGCTGTTGTAATGGTAGAAAAAACCCTTTATCACATGTAAATGTGGCTATAAACTCACAAATAACAAATGACATATTAATGTTTCCCTTTTTTTAGCATTACACTCTATTTAGTTGTAATATTCACAAATTAATTATGCCTGGATTTTACACAGCATTAAATGCACTACTTAAAGTGTAATTATTTACTAGGATTAACACTCAAAAACACACACTGAAAAAAGGTAAACAAATTAAATTAAAAAACGAAAATGAACATCAGACTAAAGGCTAGTCTAAAAAGGTTTTATTTTAATTCTTAACATTTTTATACCCTTGCAGGGTATTATAATTTTAGTCAGAAGTTTGCAACGCAGTGAAGGAGTC
>JAEIIU010000876.1:0-19470 GCA_018874675.1 Drosophila baimaii | reverse complement strand
AAAAAAAAACATTTTCATTTTCAAAATCGTACGAATGTAGCGTGCGACACGCGAGACTTGCCCATATGTTTTATGGTATGTATATATTTCTTAAAGACTTCCCCCGCTCAGTGTGCCATTTAAATATTGTAAAATCGGGGCAACAGATATGTCAGAAAATCGGTGAAAGTCTAACGTTTTAGTTATATGTTTTTTGAACATGTCGCAGGAAAATTCTGTGTAGAAATTTGTAGTTGAAAATTTCTTCGTCTCGCACACGCACCCACACACGCCGCAGGCAAAGCAGCAGCAGTAGCAGCAGCAGCAGCAGCAGCAGCAGCAGCAGCAGCAGCAGCAGCAGCCTCATCCTTGGGCCTCCAGAGCAAACCGACAGGAGATATGTCACAACCGCACGTCCTTTCGGAGGCCTCTGCTCTACGTCTGCTTCATGAAGCGGCGGCCACCACCACCACCAACACCACCCACACCACCCACACCACCCAAACCACCACCACCACCACCACCGGCAGCTGTTTGCCGGAAATGGCAGCGGGCACATCATCAGGATCGGTAATGGGTCCTGGACTCAGCGTCTCAAGGACCGCCCTGGACAGGATGCTGCCACCGGTCACCCGACACTCGTCGCAGGAGACCATCCATTCGGCGAACGAGAATGGCAACTCGTGCCGCATCTGCCGGTGGAACCGCAGCGACATGGAGATCATCAAGTGTCCGTGCACCTGCAAGGGCAGCGTGGTAAGTGGCAATCCCTCCGACTCTCTCTATTGGGACTCTAGGTGACCCTCTTGGCAGGGCTTTATCCACATGAAGTGCCTCAAGCGCTGGATCATGCACAAGCAGAGCAATCGCTGCGAGATCTGCAATGCGGTCTTTGACATCTCCGAGGACCGGATCAGCCTGAAGCAGATGATGCGAACCTTTTGCTGCCACCGCTGCTGTGGCCTGATCGTTAAGCATGTGTTGTTCAGTGCGTCCCTGATGCCGTTGGCCAACATTATCCTGCAGCAGGTGAGGCCAGATCAAAGCCAATAAATCTAGGAAAATTATTAGATACATCTACATCACATCACAGGTGCTGCACTGCATGGATAATCTGAACCAAGGCAATGCCGAGCAGCTGACCATCAGGGAGGTGGTTGTCGCCTCCGGCACCCTGCTTACCTCCAGCGTTCTGTTCTTCAACTTCTTCGAGTTTGTCACCACGCGCGCCCTTCTCATCCGGAATATCCTGCGTCACTGGTGGATGTTCGGCAGCACCTCGGACTTCTCCCTGGTGGAGGTCGAGGACGATGGCATCGATCTCTTTTGAGTCAGACAACAGGACCAGCACCGGCTTTCTCCTTATCACAATTAGCCTTACCGATTCTGAATTCACCGCCACTCGATTACTCAATAAAGTCTAACATTTTTCAAACATCACACAAATTCAAACGTATTTAAATTCGATAAGTCGTGGGCGGCATCTATCATCGATAGTTTTTCCCATTTATTATAAAATAAAATATAAAATATATATATGTACATAGATTTCCCTATACTATAGTGCATCATAATATCATAAATTAAAAGGTACTTACAAAATGTTTACATTTTTATTTTACCTTTGCGATAGTTTAACCACAATCGATAGTTTTAGTATAATGGTAAATTCTGCCCAGGTGAAAATAATTTATCGTTATCAAAACTACAATAGTGACACCAAAGGTATTTTTAGTGGTTACATCGATACCATCACGAAATATTAAATATATTTAAAGAAAATACAATTGATGTTGTATAGCATACATAAATATTTATTTGAATTAAAACAAAGAACTCTGTTTACTCAGGCGTTTTGCAAAGCCGTTAAAAAACGCATTTACTTTTTGATGAGGATTTTTAACTATTAACTATTTTTAATAACTTACATAGAGAATAACTAACTATTAAATATTTTTAATTAATTACATAGAGAATAAATTACATAACAATGTCTTATTTTAATGTATACTTTAAAGAGGTGTTAAAATAAATTGTATATTTTGTATTATACAGAAAACCTTAATTTGTATTATTTCATTAAAAAAACAACAACAAAAGCGCCAAGTATAAAAATCACCTAAATATGTAAAATAAAATACTAAATACAAGTTAGTATTTTTCAGCTTAATACCCTTTTCACACAGCAGCTTGAACACTTTTTGCTGCTGCGGCTTTGCACACAGAGTTGTTATACAAATCACCCGAATACGTTAAAAATACTGAATACAAGTTAATATATTTGATCATATACACACCATACTTGTTGTGGTATTTTCTGTCCTCTTCTAGACCAAAACCCGATATTGCGCATTTCGGCCGCTTAAGCTGCTGTGGCGCTGTCAAAACGGGGTATTACCATCGCGATATCGGTGACTTAATCGATAACGGGTAAGCAAGAGAGCCAAGCCATCGATTATGCCCATCGATGTTTTGACAGCTCTATCGCGTGGCTGTGTGCATCTTTTCAAGGCAAAAAGAAAAACAAAAAACAAAAAGCGGAACGCCAAATCGTAATTATAACGAAAGCCAAAACAATCGCAAAGTAGGCTGCGAAGCACGCGTAACAACGGCAGCATTCGTAAGATCAGACCCAGAGCAGCATCGGTAGCAGCAGCAGCGGCAGCAGCAGCAGCAACGACAACAACAACAACAAAGAGCTGTTGGCAGCGACGTCGGCTGAGCGCTGGCGCTGCGGGCAAAGAAAGGAAAACCGAAAACACAGCCAGAGAGAGGCGAAGAACGCCTCAAAAGAAAGTGAAGTGATGTGAAGTGCAAAACACAAGCAAGGCACACACACAAGCGCAGAAACCAGACTTTTCAGGCTTCGACAAGTTGCGTTGCGCTGCTGCTGCGATCGCAGTGGGATTTGTTTTCTTTAGTATTTCTTTTTTTTTTGTGTATTTTATTTTGTTCACGCGGCACGTGTGTTCGAATATTTGTACACTCTTTCGGGATATTTGTTTTGTTTTTTTTGTACACACACACACACACACAACAACAACAACAAAAGTGATCACTTGTTGCAGAGTGCCACGCCCGCCCTGTGCCGAAACCCCCCCACCCTACGATCGCCAGTCGCCAGCAGCAGCGGCTGGGCGCAAGAGGAGCTCGTGCCTGCGCCCCCCCCCTTCCCGTGCTAGCGCTAGAGCGAGAGGTAAAGAAGACACACACACACACCCACACACACACACAGAAGAGATGGCAAACCAGCAGCTCCTGGCTTTGATGTCCTCTGGCGCCGGCGGCGGCGGCCACAACAACACACCGCGTACCCTGTACGATTTGTCGCTGCAGGCCCTTATCGGCAGCTTGGACACCAAGGTGCCGGCGCTGGAGAGGATCAGTCGACTGCCAGAGTTGCCGCGCAACCTGCTCATCGATGCCTATGAAATGGTAAGTGTGTTATGTATGTCTGTTTTTGTGTGAGTTTGTGCAAGTTCGTACGTGCAAAGACACGCACGATCATTTTGCAAGCCCCTGTTTGTCTGCGGAATCTCTGGCTTTAAGAGCAGAGATTTCTTCAGAATGTTTGGAGTATCTCTTTGCCCTTTTTGGCCTGGCGAAGAGAGCTGGGGATAGGGAATTCAAGTCTTCCGATAGTTACGATCGATAAATACCATTGTTTTGCAATCTAATTAAATATATCGAGAAAATAATAAAAGGAACTTGTGAATTTTAAACTTTAAAGTTTATTATGATTGTCTTTTTAGTGCTACAAGTTATTTGCTTCATTCCAGGCACTAGTAAGTAGCCTTAAAATAATAATAAGAAATGTTTAGTTGAAGAAAACTTTGTAATATAAATTTTAGAAGAAGTAAACTCCTAGTACAGTAGCATTTAATTAATAAAAAACAATGTTTAGTTGATGAAAACTTTGAAATATAGATTGTGGATTAGGTAAAAAACTAACTTTTCTTCAGTTTAATTGATTTTTCCTAAAAATACAAATCTTGGTTTCCATTTTCATACCCTAGAACTCAAGGTGTCCCGGCACCTGGCCAATTTCTAGTAAATATAGTCAAGTGTGTTTATTTATTAGAACCCAATTCTGATATCTTATTTCTACGTAAAGCATCAGGCTTTCCGTCACCGATCATAACATACCGATTACAGCACTTGTTGGGGCCACCGCTTATCGCAAACTCCTCCCCCTTTTCCTATATGTAGATATTTCGCCACTGGCCACTGGCGAGGACAGTTTACGGTGTAAATTATTATAAACAAAAGCGGCGACAATGAGAGCGGGTCTAAAAATAGCCAGGCAACCAGTCTGAGGCGAGGCGGGGGAGCCGGATCGGCTTGGATCGGATCGGATCAGCGCCCTTTGATTGTCCTGTTCTGTGCTGTATAGATCTCGCTCTTCGGAGGCAGTGAGCCATGGCTGGCTGGATGGATGGACCTTGCTGGGCAGAGGAGCCATTGAACTTGCTGATAATGGCTAAGCAAATTCCATTGTTCGCCGATTGAGTGTGTGTGTGTGCGTGCGCGCGAGATGCTCCCTCCATTTGGAGGGTGTTCTGCTCCTCTCTTGCCTTTCCAGCTAGCTCGTTATTTATCACAAAAATAGTAAGCTTTAAGGAAAAGAAAAACAAAATTTATACACACTTTCCAAAGCAATTTATACACATTCCCTTTAGGGATGATGGGTTTTTAGAGGCTTCAGGCTCCCATATTTAAGTTCCTTGCCCAACCCTGTCTTGGGGGGGTTTCTTTGATTCAAATTCCTTTAATATTCCTCTGGTTCCCATCCTAATATCTCTTGTTTTCCCCACTTCCTCTCTCCTTTTCCCTCTCAGATGTCACAGCAGGAGGCATTGAAGGACACACTGCTGGAGGAGCTGTCCAGCCTGGATGTCTTCTTGCGTCTCGTCCGCTACTCACCGGCCCGCAGCAAGCTATTGCGTATTGTTGCCTCCTTAATGGCCAGCAACAAGATGTTAGCCAGCCGCCTGGCCGAAGCCTTTGTCGCCCGCTACAGTGTCCCCTCCGACCAGGATCAAGCTCAGGATCAGGAACAACAGTGGCTGAACAACAAGCTGCAGCAAAAGAATGAAACAGAAAGCGAAAGCGAAAGCAAGCTGGACAGCAGGATGCACATATATGAAGGCGAGGATAGTGGCAGCAGTACCAGTGGCTGTGCGAGTGCAAGTGGGAGCGGAAGTGGAGGTGATAGTGGTAGTGCGACGGGCGGAAGAATGGGCAACGATGGCTGCGAAGAAGAAACCCAAACCGAACTCAATGTGATCGACGCCTTAGAGGAGCTGTCCGCCGAGGAGCTGCAGGCCATTGATCTGGGTCTGCGCCTGGGCTCCTTCCTATCCGAAGCTGGTTGGATGCAGGAGAGCATATCTGTATTGTCGTGCCTCAATGCAAGACTGAAGCACATGCCGCGTCACAAGCATTGGCTGGTTACGCGCCTAGACTGCCTGCAGCGGTAAGAATATATCCTTCGAAAGCTCCCACATAAACAGCTCTTGATATCCTTTATTTTCTATGACTCCCTCCAAAGCCTCCTTTATGCCGAGTCGGCACACTGCAACTTTAAGCAGGCCCAGCGCACCTACAATGAGCTCCTTTCGCTGAATCATCATCTGGACAACCGAGTGCCGCAACAGTTGATTGCCATGACCTATAGCCAGATATCGGTCATGTACTTTGCCCGCAACGAGTACAACTATAGCCACAAGTGGAGCGGCCTGGCCATGCGTATGCTGAAGGTGTCGGCACCGCCGCGGTGGGTTTTCGTCTCCCTCTTAACCGATCGATGTGGTTGTGGATCTGATCTCAAGACATTTCCTCCTCTCACTATTGCAGCATTGCCATCGATGTGCTGCGCCAGGCGGCCAAGGCCTGTGTGGTTAAGCGGGATTTTGCCCGGGCCAATCTGCTCATCTGCCAGGCGCTGCGACGTGCCCGGTAAGCCACGAAGCCCCTCTCTCTCTCTCTCTCTCTCTCTCTGTTTCTTATATAATATATCCCATATATCCTTAGCACCCACTTTGGTCCAACGCATCAGAAATACGGCGATACCCTGCTCGACTATGGCTTCTTTCTGCTGAATGTGGACTCTGTATTCCAATCGGTCAATGTCTACAAGGAGGCCTTGGCCGTGCGTCGTGGCATTTTCGGCAACATGAACTTCCATGTGGCCATTGCCCACGAGGATCTATCCTATGCGTATTATGTACATGAATATAGCACCGGGGACTTTAGCTGTGCCCAGGATCATGTGGATAAGGCGGTGAATATTATGAAGAATCTGGTGCCGAGCAATCATCTCATGTTGGCATCGGCCAAGCGTGTCAAGGCCTTGTTGCTGGAGGAGATAGCATTGGATAAGATGGCCGATGGCATGGATGAGGAGGATCTGCTGCTGCAGTCCGAGGAGCTGCATAACTTTGCCCTATTCCTCTCACTGGAGACATTCGGCGAGGTGAATGTGCAGACGGCCAAGCACTATGGCAACCTGGGGCGGTTGTATCAGACAATGAATCGATTCGAGGAGGCGGAACGTATGCATCAGAAGGCGATTAAGATAAAAACGGATCTGCTGGGTGCCTTTGACTACGAGGTGGGCCTGTCCATAGGCCATTTGGCCTCGCTGTACAACTACCAGATGAAGAAGTATCACGAAGCCGAGAAGCTGTACTTGCGCAGCATCGATATAAGTGAGTATATTTTGGCAAATTTTATTTACTTGGATGCCGCACGTCATACGATTTATTTGCACACGTATTTTTTGTGCTGGGCCTAGCGCTGGGTCCAGGTTTTTTTACCAGAGAGCCAGAGACAGCGCTCTCTAGAGCCAGTTGCTCTCTTGTAGGTATAACGCGGCCGACAAGTGTATTGTACATCTTTATAAACACATGCAAGCGCATTCTACGTTTAGATATTTACGCTCTCAACTTTGTGAGAGCGGAGAGAACGCAATTTTTATCAGAAACAAAAAAAATCCCTGCATATGGCAATTCAAGTGTACATACACATCACAGTAGTACTAGCATATATGGTATTTATATATATAGAAATGGTTACTAAAGGCTAATCTCTTCCTCTCCCTCTCTCTTTTGTCAGGTCTTCGCTTGTTTGGTCACTCCTACTCCGGCCTGGAGTACGATTACTTGGGCCTGTGCCATGTCTACGAGACGCTGCACAATTTCGAAAAGTATTTGCAGTATGCGCACACCCTGGAGAACTGGCAGATACTTCGCGGCCAGAATATCACTCAAAACGTGGGTGCCAACCTGTCTTTTTTCATTAAGCAAACCATGCCTAATTCATATTTACGTTTCCTTTCAGAAGTCCAGCTATCCGGCCATCGAGGAAGACTATTCCATTGAGGAGGTCAAGTCCAAGTTCTTCAGCATGTGTGTCTGCAATAGCAGCTCGAACAGTCCATAGAAATCCATAGCAGCAGGAGCAGCAGCAGCAGCAGCAGCTGCACGTTATCATGTTCTAGGCGAGTGTTCTAGGAGGAGTGTAGAGTGGATATAGTAGACTCTAGGCATCATGGGATATGATTATGATGGCACAAAAGGGCAGCGGCATCTCAGCGCTTAGAGAAGAGGAAATTTTGCCTAAGTTAACCGCGTTTTATTTTGTTTTTTGTTTTTTTAAGCCTCCAAAATTATCAATTAGCTAAATTAATAAGTGAGCCGGAAATGTTTACTTCGTTCGTTTTTCCCCAAACAACCAACCAACCAACCAACCAACCAGCAATCATCCACATCGAATACGTCCAGTTATACCCCACAAACCAAGTCCAGCTCCTAGGCTAAGAACCAAGATGATTATGAAGTGAAGAAGGAAAGCAGTTAAGCGACTTAGTTGTAGTAGTTGTTAGTGGTTATTGAAAGGGTTATCATCGTCGTTGAGCAAGAGATTATATGTACTCGTAAAAGCTCCCCTTTTTCTTTCCAAAATGTACAAATATGTTGAATTCTCCTACACTCAACCCCCGCGCCCCCCCAACCTCAGCCCCTTTTCGTTTTAATTAGAAAAGTTTTTGTATTTTTTGTCGGGGAAAGAAATTGAATCCGTTTGTTTACTGCCTTAAATGGCCATAACTAACTTAATTGAAAAGTTGGCCAAGAAAAATAATCGCGAAATTGAAATCGAAAACAGAAATGTTTTATATAGAGTTTTTGTGTGTCGAAAATGTATAGTTCAATAGGTCTATATCCAAGCGATGTTTTTTAGGGATATAGCAACAAGTATTTGCCTGCCGCAGCCATTACAGTTTAATATTGGATGGAGAAAGGAGGAGGCGGAGCTCTCCAAGCACCACCACCACCAACCACCAACAACCACCCACACTCCACCACCACTCACCACACTCATGGGAGAAAAAAGAAGTGTAAACAAAACACACACACACACACACACACATAGCTTCCAGTTAACAAAAGGTTTATTAAAGAATAAATATAATATAATATATATATACATACATAATAAATTTATATAAATAAATGTGTAATTGAAGAGCGGACAATTTATATACCAATCAACATTTGCTACATAGACGTAGGCACTAGACCCCGGAGATACTTATGATACATTTTGTGGCATTACTTAGCAATAAATAAGTCGTAAGTGCAACAAGCAGCGTCGTAAATCTCAAAATAAAATTAATATGAAATGCAAGCAAGCGAGTGTTTTTTATTTTATTATTTAACTATGTAATTTGAATATTTTTAAGTGTAAAGTATACATTGAAAATATAAAGATTTTCAAGTTGTTTATTTCTACTTAGAACTGCTTTGCTTGTACTTTGCAGGCAAAGTGTAGAAGAGAGAGAGGGGGGTTAAAAGATGCTTACAAAGTTAAAAGGATTGAATTTCTTTTCTAATTTTCTATTTAAATATACAGTTTATTTAGAAAATTATAGTTATAATTTCATGCTGTGGCAATGCTATTTAGAACTGCTTTGCTTGTGCATTGCAGACAAAGTGTAGAAGAGAGAGAGAGAGGGATTAAAAGATGAGCACAAAGTACAAAGTCTGGATTTCTTTTTTAATTTTCTATTTAAATATTTATTTAATTTATATATTAAACATCATTTCATCCTGTGGCAATGCTAGTTAGAACTTCTTTGCTTGTGCATTGCTGGCAAAGCTTAGAAGACAGAGAGAGGAATTCAAATATGCTTAACAAATACAATAACTATAATTCTTTTTTAATTTTCTATTAACGCATTCAGTTTTTTAATAAATTAGGGCAAAATCGCAAAATAAAAATAAAAAAGGCAAGAGTATTTATTTTATTTTATTTATTGGTTTATTTTATTTATTTATGTATTTTATTTATTATATTTATTTTATTTATTTATGTTTGCAAGGAAATAATAATAAAAAAGGCAAGAGTATTTATTTTATTTTATTTATTTATTTATGTTTGCAAGGAGCAAGTGGCAATGCTAGTTATAGCTGATCTGCTTGTGCATTGCAGGCAAAGCGTGAAAGAGAGAGAAATTAAAAGATGCTCAGGTATTCAGTTTAATAATAAATTAAGCCAAAAGCCCTGGTAGCTATGGCTTATTCTCATCGTTAAGCTTAGTTCTTTACAATTAGGCATTCAGTCTACAAATAAATAAACAAACATTTATAAATAAAATATTTTAAACAAATTGCAATCCAATTTCTTAAGGAATGGTGTTTGTGTTTCCCTTTTTAATTCTATTTAAATATTTCCTTATTTAGTATCGATAGCTTATTTAAATCATCGATAGTGTGAATTATCGACTTTTTAGTATTGCATGTAAATATACCATAAAGCATGTACAAATCAATACCAAAATATACTGAATGTGTGCAATAGCAAAAGCTGAGCGCTATAAAACTAGCAGCGATGCTGGAACAAGAGTTGTTCGTATTTCTGAGCGGCGCGCGCCAGCTGGTTTGTGTTTTGTTCTTTATTTAATTATATTAAGCAACATAAACACTAACAATATAAGGTTTTTAAAACTAATCCAATTTAATGGATGGTTTAATTCAAGTGTCGAAAGTGCGGGGAACCAGTAGGCCAATAAGAAGGAACCGGAACCAGTCCTTTTACAGTTAGAGAACCAAGTTCCGTTCCTCGCTTGCATTGCATATTTTCGGCGCGGAAAAAGTACAAACAATATTTATAAATAAACAATGGAAAACGCTCTGTTCGCGAATGTGAAGAAGCTGTACGATCACAAGCTGTACGAGTGCGTGATTCCAGCGGTATGCATCATCCGCCGCGAGCTACCCAGAGGCTCCATCATCATCATCATCTCCATCATTTCCCGCGCGTTCCGTTGCAGGCCGATCTTCTGATGACGCTGCTGCACAACGATCGCACCCTGGCCACCCAGGAGGTGGAGTACGAAGTGCAGCACTATCTGGCTGGCGCTCAGTTCAAGGAGCGTCAATTCCAAGCCGCTCAGCGCACCCTGGAGGAGCTGATCTATAAGCGGGGAATGATGGTACGCAAGCGAACCGGTGCCCTGGCCACCATCGAGAGTGTCTATGCGGAATTTGGGGATGTGGAGATGCGTCGCCGGCTGGCGGAATGCTATCGCGAGATGGGTGACACCAAGTTGGCCCGCAATGTGCTGCTACAGGTGCCGGTTAAGTCCAGGACGCCAAGGATTAACCTGATGCTGGCCCGGCTGCAGCATTATGGCGCCAACAACAACAACAACAACACTACTGCTGCTGCTGCTGGCACCACCACCACATCGGGAAATATGGGAAAAAACAAGGCTGAGGCATTGTTTGCCTACAAGGAGGTGATACGGGAGTGTCCCATGGCGCTGCCAGTGATCCGGGAGATGCTCGAGATGGGCGTCGATGGCAGTGAGGTCAACTCGCTGGTGATGAATGGTAATAGGCGTCCTTTCTTGAAGAATTCCCTTCTCAATCCTTCGATCTCTCCCCATTCAGCCGCTCCTGCGCCCCCGGACATCGAGTGGCTGAGCATCTATGTAAAGGCCCTGGCCCAGATGCTTAACTGCAACCATTTGGATGCGGCCCGTACTTTCGAACAGCTCAGCGTTAGCTCTAGCCTGCGGCGTAGTGAACACCTGATGGTGGCCACGGGCAAGTGCTACTACTATTATGGCCACTTCTTCCAGGCGGAACAGTGTCTATCCGCTGCCCTGGTCACGAATCCCTATAACTACGAGGCCATGGCTGTGCTATTCGTTGTCCTTGAGATGTGTGATGGCAGCATGGCGGAGAGGGATCGCCTGTACTCGCAGATAGAGTCGGAGCATCGGCTGACCGCCAATCATTTGTTCATGCATGGCCATTATATGTTCCTTGCTCGCAAGTACGAGCGGGGATTGGGACTGGTGCGACGATGCCTGGAGCTGGAGCCGCGTCATCCGGAGGCGCTGCTGCTGCGTGCCCGCCTCTACTCGGATATGGAGCGATACACGGAGGCAGTGATGGCGTATCGCGATGCCCAGATCCACATACCCTATCGTTTTGAGGTCTTCAAGGGTCTCTTCAACTGTTACCTGGCCCAGCAGCGATTCACCGAGGCCCAGACCATGTGCTCGCAGACTCTGCGCAGCTTCCAATCATCGCCCAGGAGCTTTATAGTCTTCGGACGCACGTTGTTCTCCTCGGGGAATGCGGAGGTGAAGAAGTCAGCCCGCAAGTTTGCCCAGAAGGCGCTGCAGATCGATGGCAACTACATGCCGGCGGTGGCCTTGCTGGCCGATATCTATGAGATGGAGGGCGAGACCAAGAAGTGTCTAAAGCTGCTGGACAGGCATACGACCTACTTTCCGAACGCGGATCTTTTTGTCCAAATGGGCAATATGCAGCGCCTGGAGAAGCAGCCCATCGAGGCACTGGAAAACTACTACAAGGCACTGAGGTGAGTGGTTAATAATTTAATTATATTTATTTATATTATTAGTAAATAAATAAATAAACAAATTCAGAATAAATCCAAAAAGTCAGAGCGCTTTGCAAGGAATTAATAGCTTGAAGGGCTCCACCAAGGCCAGCGAATTGATCAACTTAATCGGCGACAGGGGCAACGGAGCAGATATCAAGCGTTCAACCTCTAGTCCGGATAAACAAGTGTCCATAAATCCGGATTGGAACGGCACCGATTGCATTGATGCCTCATCCTCGCCACCGCCCTTGTCGAATGCCAGGCAGGCAACGTCGTCCTCCAGCTCTCCTGTAGCCGCCGGGTCACCTTCAGGACGGAATAACGATGATGTATCTGAGCTTGATACCACTTCGGAGCGGATGTGGCATGATGTGGATGTGGATATGGTAAATCTTAACACTTCATTTTGATTATGTCTTCATGTTTTTTTTTTAGTGTTTTTTTAAGTAGGTAAAATTTATAGTGAAATTATATGGATTTATGTATATATTATATTATATTATAAGTATTTTAAGTTTTAAATTTAATTTAAAAACGTTTAAAAAACAGTGCCGTGTCATAAAACCTTAACCAATTAAAGCTTTCTTAGCAAGCTTGGTCACTCTGATCTGACAGCTGCTGCACATGTGACTTTGGTCACACTTCTTTCGGACTGACACTGACCCCAGTAGTCTGTGTTGCTTGTGGCTAGAATACAAATATCGATATCGATATGGAAATCTTGGCAGTTTATATATACCGTTTCACTGTCCTTATTTTTCTGATAATCAGCAGTGCCGTTATGCTTTGGCTTCGCACTTTTGTTACATTTAAAGTAAGGTTAATCAATTAGGGCAGGCAGAAAGGTAAGCCTGTTAACACCAATATCCGTCAGCCAGCTAGGATCTGCTAACGCTTAGGCCACCTTGACCCACAGATACCAGCTCCGCCATGTTCCCTGTCAGCTTCTAGGCCAGGTCACCATGGGGGAGAAGAACAGAAGAACGACGAAACTATTAGTTACTTTTCTTTAAAGACAACAATGAACTGAAATTGTTTAAACTCCTTAATAAATTGAAATATATTTAAAAGTTATATTTTATAAAGCAGGCAGCTCTTGCCAGCTAAACACAGCGCCATCTATCGGATTATCGGTACGAATTATCGCAGCTAAGCCCGCTTAGTTGACCATCGCTAGCGTGCAGCGCAGCAGCATGTTACGATACATATAAGGTGGTCTCGTTGGCAAAAAAAATTGTCCGTTTACTCACTAACTAAATACGTGCCAAAGAAACCCATTTATAATGTGTAAATTAACCCTTAGATGAAGCGTGGGGGCCTATTATAAATCGAAAGAGGGTGACGGCTTTTCATTTATAATTTAATTAATAATAGTTTTATGTGGATAACCGTAGCGTACTGTCCAATTATCTGTGTGCGATTTTAGCATATATTTGAGTCTTAATTTACGTAGCTTTATATTTTGTTAATTTGATTAATATTTATATATATTATTTATAATTTAATTACTAATAGTTTTAGGTAGATAACCCACTCTGTGTGAGATCTTGGCATATAGTTGAGTCTTAGTTTACGTATAGGAAATTCAGCTTTATTTTATTTAATTTTTTTTAATTTGATTTTTATTTATTTATATTATTTATAATTTAATTACTTATAGTTTAAGGTTTTTGTTTATAGTTGAGTCCTAATTTACGTATAGGAAATGAAGCTTCAGAACCCTTCACAATAAGCTTACAAATTAACCCATGTGTTTGTGTACATAGTTTTTGGTTCTTGCGATATTAATTCAAAAATTAATATTCACCCTACACTTGCTTGCAAGCTGCATTTTTGCTTTTGCAAACGTACGGGTTAATTTCATAAAGCAAAAATCGTCTGCGTTAAGGGACTGCAACTGGAACGCTTAGGCAGCCGACAAGACCACCTCATACTCACTGCCACCATGCGCAGCGGCAGAGTCTATTTAAGCGAGCGCAACGAAATCATTTTGAAATTTGTCGGCCGACGGCCGCTCGCTCGCTCGCTCGTTGCTCGTGTCTTTCGTTTCGGTTTTTTGCCGCCTTGAGTCGTCGTCGTCGTCGTCGTAGTCGTCGCTTCGAAAAAACTGTCTCGAAAATACAAGCGACTATTGAACCGGGTATCGGGAAAATCGAACTTCTCCTGAATAAAACTACCGTTATTATGACATTTTTAGACATTTTCCAAACTCGATTTTTCTAAAGGGCCGTTCCATTAACGGTTTGCCCGCCGGTTCTGTGTTTTTTTTTGTTTTTGTTTTTTTGTGTGCAAAAAACAGGCAATTTTGAAATTTTTGAAGCGCGTAGTGGAGTGTGAATTGCGAAATTTCGAATCGAGTATTTTTGATACTTTTTAAATTTGATTCGATTTAATTTAATTCGAAATACCTACGAATTTGTTCCCACTATTGTTGTTGTTGTTGTTGTGAGAATAAACAATAATAATAATAATAAAACGAAACGGTTTGCATACAAATCTTCAGTTTTTTGGCGGCTGTCTTCAAAAAAAAAAGAGGTTAGTTTCTCCGGATGTCGGAATAAAATATCTTTTTTTTAGGGGTGTTGAAATGGAATACCATTTTAATATTTTATATCTTTGCTTAAATTACAAAATGTATAGTGTTTTAAGGGGCTATACATGTTTTTAGCTTATTTTTAGATACAATGTTTAAATAACTTAAAAGCCTTGCCTAACTTTTAATTAAATAATTAAAATTGGGTTTAAAATAATTAAAGTATAAATTTGTTTAGTTCCTTCAACTAAAAACAAGTTGTACTTTGAAATATGATCTATATTATATAAATTATAGAAATGATTTCCCATTTTTGCGACGAGGTTCACCAAACGCTTGATTTAACCCGTCGGCGGCCGTTGTGAGTTTTTATCAGCGAAATAAATACAAATGGGAGCGTTACACATGTTTGCTGTGATTGTGATTTAGTTTTTTTTTATGCTTTGTGACGATAATAAAGCTGCTGCCCCTAAAAAGAGAAGAACAAAAGCGAATAGAACATGCCCTATCGTGTGTGGGTCAGCCAGAGTTGTCATTATTCCGTCGCTATCATGGCTCCACGCACTTGTTGATTTCGAATTTTCTGTGTGCAGTTTTTTGTATGTTTTTTTTTTTTTTGTTCTTTGTGTAAAGAAAGAAGTTCTGAGCAGTGTACTAAGTAATTTCCTAGAACCACATTTCTTGGTCATTCCCTTGGCTTTTGCTTTTGCTTACGGATGACTTTCTTTGGGTTCCGGGAAATGCTGTGCATTGAAATAACTGCTCTGCATGCCATAAATTTTGGATAAATCACCGCTTAAAAGCCAGACCCTTCAGCAATTTCCTTGTTTATTTGCTAATTCAGGGCATTAAGGCTGAGCTGTGGTCACTTCTTGCGCTTCTTTCATGTGTGTGCGTGTGTGTGTGTGTCAACAAACAATTTACAGCTGTTTACGCCACGCCTGTTGGACGCCCCCCCCCAAACAGCCACAACAACAAACAGTCCCAGGAGCAAAGGAGAGGAAATAAGAAGATGAGCAGACGGGCAAGGTAGTCACGCAAAATTTCACAGAGAGCGAGAGAGAGTGGAAGAAAGAGAGCACTATTCCCATTGTCTTGTCGCTGCAAGTTTTTAATTTCTCAGGCCGTTCGTCAATTTCCGAACTGATAAGAGACAACACAAACACACACACACACACACACATTACACTGATAAGCACACTGGCATGTGCACATAACACCACACAACAGAGTTTTTGAGTTTTTGATTTTAAAGCTAGTTGGGCTGGGCAGCTGGCTCTGCCTCTGCCCTTTCTTCCATAATTTTCCCATGCCATACTACTATAGCGGTCGTCGCCCAACGCATGCGCTTCTCCTTCCACACGCACACTTCTTCGACTGATAGCGTTTATGGATTACAATAATTTCCAGTCGACCACGCACAGTGGTTGTCCCCCGCATCCTTTTGTCATACAATAAACACCCCACTGTGTGGCAATTAATTATGATTTTATGGCCCTTAAAAAAGAAATATACAGAGGCAACTGAGTTTTAAGGGACTTGCTGTGGTTTCTTTATATTTTTTTTTCTAATTTGAAATTGGTAAAATAAATTATTTAAATTAAATTAAATTGAAAATAAATTATTTCCCTTTACAATATTATAATAATATTTATTCCACTGTGCCAAACACACAATTTTGCAATGCGTTGTGCTTTCTACTTCCTTACTACTGCCTTCCTTTGGTTTTATTTTTTTTCTATTTGCTACTCTCTCCTCCGCTCTCTTACGCTCGCGCTTCCACCTCCTCCGCTCTCTTACTCTCGCGCTCTCTCTCTTTGCAAAATAGTTGGGCAAGGACTTGCGCGGAAGCTGCCCTGAAAATGGGCACGGGGAGAAGTGGGCGCAACCCTGTGTGTAAGTCCCGTTAAAGTTACAGTTTTGTCTCCAGTCATATGGTCGCCCCGTCAAGTGGCGGAGTTGCGGTTTCGGTGTCGCGGATTCGTCGCGGTGTCCAACTCCAAACTGCAAACTTCCTTCCGTTTCCGACTTCTATATGTTTTCTGTGGAAGGTTCTCCTTATATTTATTTGATTTTATTTTGTTTTTTTGTTGTTGTGCTGTGTGTGTAGTGCGTGAGAGTGCAAAAAAAAAAGAAGAAAAACGGTAACCGCCTTGGATATTGGTGCCGTTATTGGTAATAACGAACGTGCTTCCTTGTCTGTGCCCGAAAAATTCGCTGCTTTTTCGGGTCGCGTGCAGAGAAAAGTAAGCGCAGAATTTAACGTACATTTCAGAGTGTTTTTTGTTGTAGTTTTTCTCCTTTTATTACTGCTGACTGTTTTCTCCGCTTTCGGGAGGGTGGCAACCATCGATTTGCGTGTCGCGGTGCCAAAAACACTGAAAAATCCTCAAAATCAAAATCAAATCATCGGCACAATGGCGAAAACAAAGAAAATAAACAAAAGAAATCAAATGCCAAAATAGCAAAATCGCAATTGTCTACAATTGAGAGAAACAGAGAGGGGAAAAGAGAGAGAGAGAGAGAGCGCAATAACAGCAGTTATGATGATTATTATTATTGTTTATATTATATTATGCTAGCTGTCTGTGTTATTGGAACTTAGCGTTTTATCCGATAACACTCGTTATGTCTGTGCTGGAATGTGCCATAAGTGATGGCTGTATGTGTGTGTGTGTGTAAAACAGCAAAGAACCCATTTTTATTGTCCTTTTTTTAATACCCTTTAGTCCATATGTTACAAGGGTATTATTAACTATTGGCTAAACATAACAGGCAAAAGGAGTTTTTGCCGACTCTATGAAGTATACTATACATTCTTGATCCAGCTTAATTGGGTGATTTACTTATGTCCGTTTGTCCGTCTGTCCGTTTGTCCGCTTGTCCGCTTGTCCATTTGCCCTTTTGTCTGCTTGTCCGTTTGTCCGTCTGTCCATTTGTCTGTTTGTCCGTTATCTCCGGCTCTATAAAGTATACCATACATTCTTGATTCAGCTCCATTGGGCAATGTGAACATCTCATGTCCGTTTGTCCGTTTGTCCGTCCGGCCGTTTTTCTGTTAGTCTCTTTGTCCGCTTTTCCGTTTGTCCGTCTGTCGTCTGTCCGCTTGTCCGTTAGCTTAGATCTTATATAGATAATAAATAGGTAAGAAATACTTTATATCGATGGGTTTTCCTTAATTTTTGAGTAACATTATGGAAATTTTTATGGAATTATATAAAATATGGAATTATTAGTAAATATGGATTAATTAGTTTAAAAAGTGGCAATTTCCAGGTAACATATTGATTTATATCTTAAGAATATAAAGGATATGAAGGCCTAAAGTTTGAGGTATCTCAGAGTCGAGTTTGATATTATATTACTTTCCTACATATGATTTTTCTTTTTTATTTTTCAATTATAAGTCCACATGCAATGACACCCTGATAACACCAGCCCTTAATATCCCCCCTATATGCATATATGTAAATATATATTTATAAAAGCAAACAGCAAACTGTGACAGCTCCAAGCTTATTGAGTTTATCTGAAGTTCCCCACTTACAGACCGACAAATGACAAATGACGCCGTTATACTTCATATAGTATATATGTATGTACATATATAATGTAGTGTATGTAGAGTGCATACGACAATATATCCATAAAATATGGCATACTGACAGATCCAGTTTTAACCACTTAGGGGTAGACCAAGCAATTTATGATTATAGAGGATGAAAGAGATAGATAGATAGAGCATGTGGTGGAGGAGGAGGGAGGACCTTACAACGGACATCATCCATCCGATCGACGAACAAAGAGCGATATATTCCTTTATGGGTTTTGCAAGATAAGCCCAGCCGAGGGCGCCATATGGCTATAGCTGTAAACTATAGCTTATTGAATCGAGATAGGGCTATACATGTATATATATGAATTTACTAGTTAAAAGCTTATACTATTCAATATACTACCACTATACCATATGCTAGATAAGGCTATTTCAGGTTATAAAGTTAGGATTTATCGCCCTGCAAATCAGGTTATAATAATTATATTACTTACCTATTACTTTGAATATTTTCCTGGCAAATATCTTTGCTTAATTGTGCCAAACTCTCAATGTAAAGTACTCCAGGCTATATTTTCCCTATGACGATTTTCTGTATGAGTCATGGCCTTTGACGCAGGGCCACCCACTGCGACAGGCGCCTCTTGAAATGTTGTTTTTTTTTATATTATTTTTTTCCCATTTTTATGTGTTTTTTTTTTTGGCAGGAGATTGAGTCATGTCGTCAGCTGTTCTAATGAGTATAACCTTTTTGATGGGGGATCGGGAGTAGGGTGGCAGCACAGGCACTAGTTGGGCTGACCTTGATGACCGCATGCGCAGGGCATTCGTCACGCACTCGACAGCAGCAGCAGCAGCAGCAGCAGGAGTTCACCACCTCACCGAAAAAGGTCACTGCTGCGGCACAAAAATGTGGCATTGACCTTGTCCAATTCTTACCTGCCTGAGGTCGCGGGTGACCAAGGTTTTTCGGAAGGTGTCAAGCGTTGCGGCACATTAAGAGATATTACCAGAAATCTGTCATCGATACATTCTCTCACGCTTTGCCTTTTTCCCCCCAGATATATTTCAAGAAGATTAAAGATGGAATATGAAAAAAAAGATAAATAAATACCTATTGTTATGCACAAATAGCAGAAGCTATGAGGTATTTGAAAAGATTAATAGGTTTATTTTTTATGGAAAATAAGTCTTGTATTTAAATAATATTAAAAACCCGGTTTAAGATACATTTTTCACTATTTTATGAATAATATGTTGCTTATTTGTTTGTAATTAAAGTGTATAGCTTTGGCTGATATTCATTTATGTAATACCCTTCCCAGAGGAATATCCACAGTTCACAGGACACCAGAACACCATAACACACCCAAATCTTATGTAGGTATTTCCTTTGGGTTTTTCCCCATTTTCTTCTCTGTGTTGCCTGTCGGCTTGCGTGCGAATTTGGTTTTTTTTTTTTAGGTTCCTCTACTCTCTT